>VMDO01001171.1:0-75356 GCA_007922755.1 Pedetes capensis
TAAAAATAGAACTGCCATATGACCCACTGCTAGGTATATACCTGAAGGCATATAAATCAACATATCATAGAGATACCTGCTAATCTATGCTTATAGTGGCACTATTCCAAATAGCTTGCAGTCATACCACTGTGGTGTCTGATCCCATCAGATCTCGAAAACTAAGCAGGGTCGGACTGGCTAGGACTTGGATGGGAGACCGCCAGGGAACACCAGGTGCTATAGGCTTGGGAGAAGAACCTGGCAACCCACTCCCCGTCCCCCCCCCAAAAAAAATCAGCCATTGAAAAACCTATGAATAGCAGAGAAGCACTGACAATACTGTTTTGCCTGTTGTACATAGGGTCCGCTATGAGTGGGCCACCAACTTGACGGCACCTCACAACAACATTCCCAATAGCCATGACATGGAATCAACCTATGTGTCTCCATCAACAGATGAGTGAATAAGGAAATTGTGGTAGATATACACCATGGAGTTTTATTCAGCCATAAACTAGGGTGAAATTATATTTGCTGGAAAATAGATTGAAATAAAGATTATCATTTGAAGTGAAATAAACCAGGCCCAGAAAGATAAACATCACATGTTTTCTCTCAAATGTGGATGCCAGATTTCTTTTCCTTTCCTTTTCTTCTTTTTCTTTTTGTCTGTCTTTCTGTCTTTCTTTCTTGCTTGCTTGCTTGCTTTCTTGTTTTCTTCTTTTGGTGATACTAGGGAATTGAACCCAGGGTGCTCCACCAATGAGCTGCACCCCAGACGCATTTTATTCTTCTATTTTGAGACAGGGTCTTGCTAAATTATACAGGCTGTGTCTGTTTGTGAACTCACAATCTTTCTCTCTCAGCCTCCTGAATCGCTGGGATTACAGGTGTGGATCATAGCATTCAGCTTGGATATTAGATTTCAATATATATTCAAGATTAAAATGTATAGGTCATGAAAGTAGAAGGGGCTTACATAGGGGAGAAAAGGGACTAAAGAGAAGAGGGAGGGGGCAACAAGAAAGGGTAATGGGGAAAGGAAGAGAAATATCACATTTTGCCCTTAAGTCAAAATCTAGATGTGTATGTGAGCATCTATCTATCGCAAATCTGTTTATCTATAGAGAGAGAGAGAGAGGGAGACACACACACACACACACACACACACACACACACACACACATACACACACAAGACATGCAAGTAGAAGGGGAACATTGTTTGGGAGAGAGAGTATTGGGGGTGTGGGGGCCATGAGTAGGTAACAGGAGAAGTGAACATAAGCCATGTACAATGATGTGCATATATAGAAATATCATAATGAGACCTGTTAATTTGTACATGAAAAATTACTAATAAAAATTACGGGAAAAAATAAAATAGAAAGGCACTTGTTACAGGGATTTGCCCTTGATGTATGATAGAAAGCTTTTGCCTTTGTAGCTGGTGCCGGACTTTGAAGTGAAGAGGCAGGAGTAGGAGGGCGGAGGGAGGCAGAGCCGCCAAGAGCTGAGACAGGCTGGAACTCACAAGCATGTGCTGAAGTCATGAGGCTCATTGTCCTAGGTCTTCATGGTTTGAGTCTTATAGGAAAAGCTGAATTTTCTGTTGAGAAGCTAAGCACACATGTGGCCTGGGAGTCAGCGCCCCTAAGGGAGGATCTAGGGATGTGGGGCAGCTTTAGTCCCATGTCCTGCCTATGCCAGTGACCTGAGACCCCAGCAAAAGACCACGTGCCTTAGCCAACACATGGCAGCGCTTCCCCTCTGATGCCATGTCTTGCACTGGAAGGTCTCTTCTGATCCAGTCAAGCCAGATACATAGAAGGAAAGAAGCTCTGGGAACCACAGTCCAGCCTCACCAGGTGGCATGTGACAAAGCCACCAGGAAGCAGATCTGCAACTTTGTGAAATGAAAATTTTTGGCATATATAGGAAGGGAACATCTCCTCCCTTTTTTAAGTCTTTGAACCTATTGTAACAATGAAATTCAAGCACAGACAGTGAGAAGAAGGTGCAATTCTACCTTTGGCTGCTGGTGGTTATGGTGGTCGTTGTTTGGAAAGATGCTGGAGAATCATAGTATATAGATCCAGTTTGGCTTGGGGGTGGGGGTCAGATCTAGTCCATCCCCTGTGCCTTACAGTGGGAAAAATCTAAGGCTTGGTTGCCCAAAACAACTCCTAGAAAGTTGTACCTCTAGGAATAGAGCTCAGAAATCTTTAGTAAAAATCCTGAGTTCTTCCTATTTTCCCACCCCTGGCCTGTGAGAACACAGGGGGATCTTGTTCTCTGTCAGACAATGATACAAAGCTGGCACATCTTACACAACCAAGGGTGCACATTAAGGGAAAGGGCCTGTTTCAGAGGAAAATGTGGCTTTGTGGGGCAGGTCACAGCGATTCTTTTGCCTGCCTTCCCCAAGCCCGGTGCCTCTCAGCTGGGGGACCTGGCATTTTTCCTGGAGCTTGGGAAAGGGAGGAGCTGGGATGTGGCCTGTGGAGGAGACCCTCTCTTTATGTTCTCTCTATCAGAGGTACTTTTGTTGGTATGTACTATGCCTATCAACTTGACTTTTATAACTCTGGTCTTCAGTGATTTCTTCAGTGCACAAGCACATTAGTTGAACTTTAGTTAAAATTAAGAAGACTTTAAAGTGGCATAGGATGAGGAGACTAAGACAGACTAAGGAGAAGGACCCAGCAGCCCACTCCCAAAAATATTAGCCGTTAAAAAACTTATGAACAGCAGAGAAACACTGTCAAATATCATGCTGAAAAATAAGGCCCCCAGATTGGAGGACATTCAAGAAACACCTGGGGAAGAGTTACCTCTTCAAAGTAAACTGGACCTTAATGATGGCAAAGGAGTAAAGCCCCAATGACCTCCTTCTGCTGATGTCATGACTCAAAAGTAGAAGAAATATAGTGGCTGCAACAATGGGCTCAAACAAAAATATCATGTGCAAGGCAGAGTGTTGGTTAGTGTTTCATTCTGCTGTACTTAGGGTCACTATGAGTCAGATCTGACTTCATGATACCTAACAACAACATGCCTGCAGCTGTAGCCCTGTGGCATCTGATCCCGTCAGATCTCGAAAGCTAAGCAGGGTCGGGCCTGGTTAGTACCTGGATGGGAGACTGCCTGGGAACACCAGAAGCTGTAGGCTTGGGAGAAGGACCTGGCAACCCCCTCCCAAAAATCAATCTGCCATTGAAAACCCTATGAACAGCTGAGAAGCACTGACAATAGTGTTCCCCCTGTTGTACAAAGGGTCACTATGAGCCGGATACCGACTGGACAGCACCTAACAACAACAACATACCAAATATTGGTCTCCTTTCTGAGAATAAATGCTGAATGATACACTCTTCATTAAAGAATTTTTAAATGGAATGTTTTATTATTTGTCTCTTTTGATTCATGTTTTTATTTTTATTTTTACTTTTAAACTGGAACTACTAGTTATACATATTTATCATGTGATGGTTTGATACACGGATATCTTGTACAATGTCCAAATCAGGATTAGCATTTCTATCTCCTCACACAAATTTACCTATGTTAATCTTAACCAGAACAACAAAAAGTTGACATGGAGGTCAAAGGATATAGCATTTATTTGAGAAGCACAGAATTGCAATTCAAGTGCTCTCAATCAGGCAACTTTGAATAGTGTCCCATAAGGCAAGTGTATGACAGGGTTTTCATAGGGGATTTCTACAAAAATTGCTTTTAGGGTAGTGCATTTATTGGGGAGAAATCCTACTGTTAGCCTATTCTGATTGGTTACTCACTTAGGTCATTCCTAGTTGAGAGAGACTGAGGGCCTGTGAATGGATGCTGACTTCAGTTGTTTATCCAAGTCTACCAAAACATTCTGTGGTTCGACAGTTAGCATGGGTAAGTGCAATCTTCTCATGATGTCCAGACACCACTTTAGAAATTCTTAATCTTAGTAGCTTCATTGTCTTTCACATCCACCTAGTCATAATCTTACAAAGCAATTGTACGTAACAAGTCTTTTATTTGTGGTATGAACAATCCAAGGTTCAAGTAATGAAGATACATTGACTAGAATATAGGATTTCAGACTCCCAGTCCTTTGATCTCTGCCACAGAAGGTGTCACATGAGGAAATACTAGAATTCAATAGGACACCGTCTACCAGTAGTCACAACTACTGGTCTCTATGTGCTGTTAAACATGTCTAAGATCGTCAGTAGCCTGCAGCCATATCACTGTGGTGTCCAATCCTGTCAGATCTCAGAAGCTCAAGCAGGGTCAGGTCTGGTTAGTACTTGAATGGGAGACCACCTAGGAACACCAGGTGCTATAGGCTTGGGGGAAGGACCTGACAACAGACTCCCAAATAACAATCAGCCATTGAAAACCCCATGAATAGCAGAGAAGCACTAATGATAGTGTTCCATTCGTTGTATGTAGGGTCACTATGAGTCATACACCTGCTCAATGACACCTAACAACAACCAGATCATCAGTGATTCACAAGCAATAGATTCAGGTGTAAGGGAAGATTAGTTTTTTGGATAGAAGGTCCCAGAGGGTCCATTTCAGGATCTGACCTTGGGATGACCTCCAACAGAGCAAGTAAGTAGGCCTATGAACTCTTGAGGGAAAATGGCATTGTTCAGAAAGAACCACAAATGCAAATGTCCGTGAAGCTTCTGTGTGCAATGAGCAAACTGATCAGGAGAGAGAAAGGTAGAGCAATAGCCCTTTGTACATAAGAACTTTGGATATGACTGTGAATATTATAGAAAGTCAACAAAGAGTTTGAATAGGGAAATAAAATATTCTAATTTAAGCTTTTAAAACCTTCCTCTAGCTGAGGATGTAGCTCAGTTGCTGTGGTGTTTGCCTAGCATGCACAAGGCCCTGAATTCAATCCCCAGCACCACAAAAACAAATAAAAAATTCCCCTAGCCTAGCTGCTATCCAGGGGCTGGAGTTTAGCTCAGTTGGTAGAGCACTGCACTGCACTCTCTAGGGACCCAGATTGAATTCCCAGCACCACAAAAATTGGGAGAAGAACATGGCAATCCACTCCCAAAACAATCCCAAAACAATCAGCCATTAAAAACCCTACGAGAGTCGCTATGAGTCAGACCTGACTCAATGGCACCTAATAACAACAACAGCTACTATACAAGCTGCTATATAAAAAGTGTCCTATAGAGAAAAAAATAGAAGTGGGAAGTTCTATTCAGGGGGCTTCTGGCTGGAGTTTTAGTGGTGAGGAAAATGAGATATAACTGGATCCAGAGTGTATTTTGAACAGTAACAGTAGAACTTTATGATGGATTGCATGTGAGGCATGAGATTTGGTCTCTGGTCTGAGCAACTCATGTTCTGTGAACATCATTTATTGAGATGGGAATAGGTCTGGGCAGTGGGGAAAATCAAGACCTCCATTTGAGAACATGTGTTGACTGTGGTACCTTTCAGACATCCAAGCAGGGATGTCAGGAAGTGGCAGGATCAACCCATGGAGTCACAGTCCCCAGGTCTTGGATATCAACAGATTAGTGTTTTAGTGTTTGCATTTCATGGGTGTGCTGATCTCAGATCACAAAGCAACATTTGCCATGATGTTTTATATCAAGCAAAGGCTCAGGACTTAGATGAGTTTAGGAAAACACTACCAGCCTATCCCCATTTTGTTGTTTTTTTGTGCCCTTTTCTATATGAGGTATGCATGTAACAAACTTAATGAAATCATCAGGATAAATTTGATATTTATCCTGGCCAGTGGACCCTCCATGTTTCCAAATCTTATTACCCTTTAAGGACAACCAATGGATGTCCAATCTCACCTCCTCTAGGAAGATCTTTCCTACTTAATTCTGCACATGGTCTCTTCACCCCACCTCCTCGAGTGCCTAGGACAGTACTGTAAAGCATATCATTATTCCTAAGTGGCTTCCTGTGTGTTTTTCTTACCTTTGCCACTACATTATAATTTGGGGTAAGTGCCATATATGTTTCTCTTTTAGTATTCACTGAGAGTAAGACTGAGCTGGTGTTTACTGAATGTATTTCTCTTCCCCTCCGACACACAGCTGAACTACATTTCCCAGTAGCCTTTGCAGTTTCTCTTGCTGCTAATCAGACAGTGGCCAAGGAAAAGTGGATGGAATTCAAGTACATGGTCAGCCTTACCCCATGAGGCTGTCCCATGTGATAATGTCCTCCTTTTCTCAATATCATTCTCCCTCCCTCCTCCGCCCCTCTCCCTCCCTCTCTCTGTCTCTCTCTCTCTCTCTCTCTGTCTCTCTCTCTCTCTCTGTCTCTCTCTCTCTCTCTCTCACTCTCTCTCTCTCTCTCTCTCTCTCTGCTGGCTGGATGCTCTGTAAGATACATGTTGAAGATGGGAGATTTTCTGTCACCCTGAGGCCCTGAATGACTGCATGGAGTACAGCCTAAACATCTACTGGACTTTTCATGGATGAAAAAAAATTCTGTTAACGTACTAAGATTTGGGGGTGGGTATCTGCTGGGGGGGGGGGTCTGGGATTTAGCTCAGTTGTTAGAGCGCCACTATGCAATCTCTGAGGTCCTGAGTTCAATTCCCAGCACCACAAAAACGGGAGAAAGATATGGCAGTCTATTCCCGAGACAATCCCAAAACAATCAGCCATTGAAAACCCTTTGAGGGTCGCTATGAGTCAGACAGGACTCGACGGCACCTAACAACAACAACATCTGCTGTGGCATCTAACGCTCTCTGATACCCTGGGTCTAGGTCAGGATTCCAAAGCTTTGCTTACAAGGCTGTTAGACTGTGACAATAAATGCTATTTCCACCAGGCAGATTAATCTATTTACTCAGCTCATGTAGCTAATAAGTAGTGGAAACTCACTGGCTGTGCCTGATGCCAAAACTTGTCTTTAACCATTGTCTGGTACTGACTCTCCCATATCATTGATAGCTAATGTGGAGGCAAGGAAAGCATATTGTAATGTTAGGCAGTAGTAGAAACAAACTTCTGATGTAAATTTCAACAAACTCCCCACGGGCTGAGAAGTGGTTTGGGTGAGCTATGCTTAGGAAGAGAGGAAGAAAGTACAGAGGCAAATAGAGGAAACAGTCTTGCCTCCTCTTCAGATTGCTGTAGCACACATGATTAACTCTTGTCAGCTATAAACAGATCACCATGTTCTGAGTAATTGCCAGGCAGACCCCACTCATCAATAGATACAGAGCAAAGGCTCCAACATTTCATTCCAAATGCCTTACAGGAGATGAAAACCCCCATGTAACTGAAGACTGGGAAGAAAAATGTAGGAAATAAGCTAATAGACAAGCAGTAAACCTTCTAAAAATGAAGGAGAATCAAACCAAAAAGTACTTCTCAGGAACAATATATTAAAATGAATGTAGATATTCATATATCACAACTATTTCATGTCAATTCACTTTGCCAAGATTTCAAGTTTATATATTTCAAATTTAAAAAGCAAATAGAATAAGAATACCTCAAACCAACAAAATTTAATCTAGAATACGTACCTCTTTCATAAATACTATACTATTGTGTGTGTGTACAATAGTATAGTAGACTATACTATTGTATGTATACACACAATACATACTATTCTGTATATGTATGTGTGTATTATAAATACACTGTGCTAACAGGCAATGTCTATAGCAGTTTATCCCATGAAATTATGCAATGGATAAAGCAAAGACTGCATCTTTATGGGTCTGGCCCTACATGTCTCCCTTTGCATTACTCAAAGACAACATTGCTCAGTAGATTGACCACATCCCAGCCCTGAACATCTGATTTACACATCTGGGTCACTGTCTAGGGGAGGGCCTTTATGCAAGACTAGGGATCATTCATCATTTCTTTTGATCATGTAAACAACTCACACTTATAATTCTGGGTAGTAACCGTCCTTTTATTTCATGGGAGAGTTTTTAAATCACTTCCATATCCATCATGTAGTTGACCCACCCACAATAGACATTAGCTCTTCACAGCTATCATATCATCTTTTATCAAAGCAGACTCTGAGAGTTCAAGTTACTTCCAGAGGCCACCTAGGCAGCTCCTGCTCCCAGGTTGTAGCATTGAAACCCCTTCCTCTTCCCACTATGCTGCCTCTTCCTTGGCCTATATTTCTAAAGCAAGTAGCATTTATAGAGCATTAAGGCAAGTAGGGCAGATAGTGTAATTCTTGATTACAGATGGGAAAACTGAGGCTCTGAAGTTAAATATCTTTCCTAAGAACCCCTAACAAATTTTTAGGTGAAAATAACTGGATTCAAATCAAGGAGTCTTGAGTTTAAGTTTAGCTTTCTTTTTCTTGTCTTACACTGTGGACTCAATGTGTCCCTTCAAAATTCACATGTTGAAATCCTCTCCTCCAAAGTGATAGCAGGAGGACAGGGGCTGTTAGGAGGTAAGTAGTTTACAAGGATGGAGCCCTGAATAATGGGATTAGTGCCATTGTAAAAGAGACCCCAGTGAGTTCTTTAGCTTTCTTCTCCGTGTGAGGATACAAGAAAAAACAAATGTCTATCACTTCGAAGAAGGTCCTCACTGGAACCCAATTGTGCTGACACCCTGATCTTAGACTTTCATCCTCCACAACTGTGAGAAAGTCAGTTTCTGTTGTTTGTAAGTCACTAGTCTATGTTCTTTTGTTATAGCAGCATGAACTAAGAGATAGTGTTACCACCAATAGGACAAGTTTAAAGTCTTGTTCATAAGAGACCCAACCTTTGGAGTTAAAACCAGGCTTACATTCTAGCTGCATCATCTGTAAGCAAAGAATTGACCCCCACCTCCACCCCCAACCCCTTGCCTGCCTTATGAGTTACCTCAAAGTCAGTGCAAGAAACCTGGACTTGTAATTGATTCCAGCTCTTCCAAATCTGATGCCACTTTAATATAACCTCTCTTTATGACTAGGATCTACCCAGCTAAGTAAACCAGAAGCTGAATTTAGTATTCCGAGTTCACATTTTGTTGAGTAATTCAATCAGGGATATTATAATTTCAATTGGCCTTGCCTGGGGTGAACCTTCCACCAAAGTACTTTCATTGTCAACTAAGGCAACTAATAATTTCTTTTCAAGTTTCAAGGAGCTCTGGCAAGAGAGGAGGGGGTTGAAGAGTAATTTTGTAGGAGTCAGATAATCCAATCCTAGCTACTTTAAAGAATAGAAATTTGTGACCTACTTTTTGGGGAAAAAACATGAATGCTGTCTCAGAAAAGTAACTGAACATTGAAGGGTATAGCATCAAGTGTGAGCTAATATTTGATCGTTTTTTCTCTATAATATCCAAAAAATTTTACATTTAGAAGAAGAATTGTGTGGGCTTTAGAAAATATGACTAAATGAAAAACAACTTTATAATAGTCAACATATGCATGAATATTTTCTGAAAGTCACTATTTATGTAATTATACTTACTTTGTTTAACTGAAATGAAACATGCTATTAAAATAAATTACATTGGGAGAATTTTCCCAAGTTTTGGTTGTCAGCATGGTAACAGTGATCTTTATTGTTCCACTAAACTCCCCACTTGATAGTTGGTGTTCAAATGAAGATGCAGAGAAAGTGCTATGTTGTGTGTATAGGATGGGGTTGAGCCCAAAGAGACGTGCCCAGAGGGCAGGATCAGCAAGGTCACTCATCCAACTGAGTCTCTAAGATCAGATCAATCTCTCTGGGGAGAAGGGGGTTTTGTTTTCTCAAGGGTACATCAGAAGCACTTAATAAGTACTTTTCTTTTTAATAGCTTAAACAGAACAGGCAACAAAAGAAAAAAAATCAAGTTCTGCTTCACCAAAATTTAAAGTATTTGTGCATCAGAGGGAACTATCAAAAGACAGGAAAGACAACTCACAGAAGGGGAGAACATATTTGTCAAGCATATATCTAAAAAAAGAATAACACCCAGAATATATAAAGAACTCATACAACTCTACAAAAACAAACAACTCAAATAAAAATTCCACCTGGGCAAATAACTTGAATGAACATCTCTGAAAGAGAGAAAAAGGGAGAGAAAGAGAGGGAGACAGGCAGATAGACAGAAGACAGACAGACACAGGAATGCACATGGAAAGATGCTATACAACATTAGCCTGTAGGGAACTACAAATAAAAAATCACAATAAGATACCACTTCACACCCATTAGGATGGCTTTTAGCAAAAACATAAAATATCAAGTGTTGGTAAGGATGTGGAGAAATCCTTATGAATCCTTATGAATTGCTGGTGGGATCTAAAATGGTGTAGGCTTTGTGAGAAACAGATAAGTAGTCCTTCAAAGAGTTAAACATAGAATTACCATAGGATCTATCCATTCTATTTCTGGGTATGTACACACCCAAGGGAACTGAAAGCAGAAACACAAGCCCATAATGTATACCTCAGTGTTCATCACAGCATTACTCACAATATCCAAAAGGTAGAAACAACCTACAGGTCCATCAGCACATGAAGGAATAAACAAAAAACATGACTGGCTAAAAAAAATGGACATACATACAATAGAATATTATTTAGTCTTTAAAATAAATGAAATTTTGATACAAGTACCACATGGATAAACCTTGAAAGCATGATGTTATGTGAAATAAGCCAGTTACAAATGGACAAATATTGCATGACTGCATTTACATGAGATACATAAAATAGTCAAAGTTATAGAGACAAAGTATAATAAAGGTTTCCAGGGACCAAGGGGAGGGCAGAAAGGTAGTTATTGTGTAATGGGTGCAGAGCCTATGATTGAGATAATGAATAAGTCCTGGAAGTAGATAGTGGTGATGATCACACAACATTGTAAATGTTCCCAATGCCAGTGACTTGTACACTCAAAAATGGTTAAAATGGTAAAGATCACGTCATGCATATTTTACTACGGTTTGAAAAAAAGTCACTTAAACAAAATTAAACAATTTAGGAGAGTTTACTTCTTTAAAATGTTTCTCCTTCAGCTGAGTGGGCTAGATGAAATTAAGGCCAGGGCTAGATTATAGGATAGAGGTTTCTTGCCCCAAATTGTGAAGCAGTGTAAATAGTCTTCAACAATGTGAACTTAACTACATGGAAGGAAAGTTGCCACATCATTGAGATTTAAGGAAGAAAAACAAAATAATGCAGGGGAAAGGGTATTAAACATCTTGGTTATCAAACAAACCTTTTTTGCAACCTGTATTTTGTTTTCTGCAACTATTATCTGTAATGAAAGCAACAAGTAATATTGTAAAGTGATAGAATATTAAAATGCGTGCCTATCTTCAGACAACATTACTAAAAACAGCAGCTACCCTTTATTGCATAATTCATGGGGCAATCATCCAGCTAGGTCATTTAATCTTCAAAGAGCATGTGAAATCAGCTTTAATTTTTAATCCAATTTACAAAAAAAAATGAAATGTGAACATTTAAATAACTTGTCAATAAAAATTGAAGCTGGGATTAAACCTAGGTCTTTTTTTTTCTTCTCAGTACTTGGGAGTTGAACCCAGGGCCTCACACATACTTTGCAAATGTTCTACCACTGAGCTGCACCCCAACACATTTTTTAATATTTTTATTTGGAAATAGGGTCTCACTAAGTTGCACAGGCTGCCTGTGGCCTCAAACTCTAGATCCTTCTGCCTCAGCCTCCCAAGCCAGTAGGATTAGAGGCATGCACCGTCACACCTGGCCAAAACTTAGGTTTTTTAAGATTAAAAGTCCAGTATCCACTCTTCAGTCAAACAGAGTAAATATAATTACACACCAAAGCTACACACACATTTATTTTCAAAGAACCCCATCTCCAGTTTCCCTCATGGTTGCTGATTCTGATTCATCAATCCTACTCCTGGCCTGCAAATGCACATACACAAACCTAGATAAGTAAATGTCCACGTCTGTATGAATATTTGGCAACCTGGAGAGAATAGAAATTTCAGCTGTTCTTGTAGACTGATAAAGGAGCCCACCAACCTGGCTTGGCAAGCACTATCTGAATTAGCTGGGGTTAGTGTTTATACCTCTCTGGATTCAATCTATTCTATTCATCAACATGTTTCCACAGGGACCTTGGCACCATGCACCTGAGTCTCAAATTGCAAGTGGTTGCACATTTCACCTTCATCAAACAGCAGAAAGGCTAAAAGGGCAACACTGCCACTTCCTCTGTCTCCTTGTTATGCTTGGATCCTTCTGCCCCTGCCTCATCCTGGAAAGGAGCAGTTTGAAAGCCTGGAAATTCAAAGCCCCTGTTGCAATGTGTGGGACTGGTGGTGCTGGTAAGAACTGAAGGGCCTCCGGGTGTGCTGACAGCTCCCCAAGGTGAACCTGACTCTCAGAACAGAGCTGCTTGTTCAGACAGGTTTCCTTCACTCTAAAATTGTGCTATTTCCTTTACCTGTTTTAGCAAGACTGCCAACATGTGTTGATTTATTATCAGTGGAGATTGGGAGGCTCCTTGGCTCCAGAGTTTGCTTTTGAAGTTGCAAGTTCTACACTATGCTGGTTTCTGTAAGTGTCCTCAATGCCGGGTAAGGTGCACCGTGCCCAGTGTACTGTGTGCCTCACTTCCTGTGTGCACTAATTTGACAGCTCCAAAACAGCTTGAGTTACTGCCCGGCAGCTGCCCAGAGAGCAAGCCCTCCAAAGCTATAAATTCACCCCAGTTTCATAACTCCCTTTGAGCCCATCACATCCAAGCTTGTGTTTTCCTTGATGGTGCTGTTGGGAAACCATCTTTACAACAATGTGGGGATTTTGAAGGTTATTTATACAATGAAAACCTGCTGTTCCTCCTTCTCACCCTATTAAAGACAATTCCATTTTACACAGGCTAAATGTATTTGTATCTTCCTTTCTTTGGGGGGAGGATAGGAGGTCAACATTCAACAAAGTTTTGATTTGTATTTTTAACAAATATCCATTACTGATCCATCTAGTAATAACTTGACATTGTGGCCCTGTTATCCCTTCTGGGCTGAGAGACACCATAAATAGGATTTATAAAGACCCAGGAGTCCTTGCAAAAGGGACCTTCTTTCCCTGCCTTCCTCTCCCTGGCCCCTACACTTGCATCGACGATGGGGCTTTATGTAATTCAAAGGCATCTTGTCTCCGTGCTTCCACAGATGGGAGGATATTGGGAGCACCAACAATCAAATAACAAAACTTATGTGCTCCCTACCTGTCATCCCCAATTTCTAATTAAGCTCCTTTCTATGATCCTTTCCAGCAGACAATACAAACCCTGTCACTTTCCCTCCTGTTTTGTCACACTCAGCCTGATTTATGAGGCCTCTTCTGCTAAGTGAAAGCTCAGCATGAAAGCATGGCAAACCTAGCCCACAGCAGGCAGAGTGCCCACCCGTGGGGTGGTGCTCAGGGCAGCACCACACCCGGGGATGTGCACATTCACCAGGTCCTGTGGGCATTGAATGGGTCTCTTTCAAGTCTGCATCCATACCCTCCCTATTGCCACACCTGAGGAAGTGCACGATGCTGGAGCCCCAGACACTGCTTGTCCTGGTTCTAAGCGTCGTCTGCTAGACAGTGAACAGCAAACTCCATACAAGAGGAAGCACTGGGTGTGTGTTACCAACCCAGGCATAAGAAAAGAAGATTTTAAAGATCTCCGCTGCTCTCTCTAGTGGAAGAAAACCCAACATGTATACAGGTGGGTCCATTTTCCCCTCCACAGTGGTATGGGGACATGAAGCCCTTCTCTGCCAGCTTTCTTCATCATTCAGCACATGTGTAGTGAGTGCCAGCCAACCCACAGACACCGTGTGCCAAGTGCTGGGGGTGGGGGTCAGGTAAATAAGGCAAGGGAGGAAGGAAGAGTGAGCAGGAGAAAGGAAGAGAGGGGGGAGGGGAGGAAGAGAAGAATGCAGGGAAAGAGTGAGAGGAGGGACAGAGGGGAAGGAGAAGGAGGAATGGAGGAGGAAGGAGAAGAGAGGGGGATTATAAACACAGAATTTAAAATTGGGTGAAACATTATTGTTGTTAGATGCCCTCGAGTCAGGTCTTTTGGAATTGCTTTAGGAGTAGATTGTCATGTCCTTCTCCTGTTTTTGTGGTGTTGGGGATCGAACCCAGGTTCTCAGAGAGTGAAGAGCGGCACTCTACCAACTGAGCTAAACCCCAGCCCCATCTGCTAGGATTGTTATCAAAACGCTACCTACCCTTAAACAGTCATCTTGGCAACTTTTGGAACATTTGGAAACCTGAAAAGCACAACTTTTCTCATTCATATTTAAAAATCTACATGGATTAAATGTCCAAGACTGAAACAATGAAATAAGGATGCAGGGAAGAAACACTCCCCCCCAAACACTTAACCTATGATAAGAATAAAACTTACACATATGGCAGTTAGCTATATTCTAGATACAACTTGTCTCTTTCCTTTGAACCTGGCTTCCTTTTGACATGACTAAAGCCTTGTTTTCAGCCATAGGAGCCTAGCATCTGATCCCGCCTGATCTTGGAAGCTAAGCAGGTTTAGCCTGGTTAATCCTTGGATGGGAGACCACTTGGGAATGCCAAATGCTATAGGCTAGGGAGAAAGACCTGGCAATCCATTCCTGAAGCAATCAGCCATTGGAAAGCCCTATAAATAGCAGAGAAGCACTGACAATAGTGTGAGGCATGGCACAGTGTCGGGGAGTGTTTTGTTCTGTTGTACATAGGATCACTATGAATTGGACCAGATTCGATGGCACCGAACAACAACAAGGACAACAAAGGCTTGTTTTACAATATTTTTGCTTCAATTTTGAGTACTGTTTTTAGAATAAAAGTGATCCAACTGAATATTTCAAAAATATGTTAGCCACAGTGTTTTAAGCAAATTATACTAACTTACTGGTACTATAAATCTACCACATAGAGTTGTTATGTTCTAGGAAAATATTATTTTAAAAAAATGATCCAATATATGAGAACTAATTAAATTAAAAGTAAATCTTCATAGTTTAAGCATTCCTGACTCAAAATTACTGGTAATTTTAAATGCACATAATGTAACTACTTTGACCTATTTAAACCTATGGAAAGAAATTGCTTAGCCAAATAATATTAACAATAATAAGAAAATGATAGGGGACATGTATAAATTTAGTATCCTTCTTTTCAACTGCATATGATTTCTCTTTCTTCCGTTCTTTCTTTCTTTTTCTTTCTTTCTTCCTTTTTTTCATGCAGTATTGGGTGGTTGAACCCAGGCCCTCACCCATGCTAAGCAAGTGCTCTACTACCAAGCTACATCCCCAGCCCTGTTACTACTTTTTTATTTTGAGACAGGGTTTCACTAAATCACATAGGCTGTCTCTGCCCATTTCCTTTCTTGCATTCACTATTTTAGTCAATGGCAATGCCAGCAATTTGATGCCAGCCTTTCAGATTTTCGTGCAATAAATCTTTCCTGAGGGTCTGTTTGGTGCTAGGCACTGTGGTTAGCCACAGGAAATTAAAGATGAGTAAGATTCAGAACATAGGCTCAAAGAGTTCCACATCTAGCTCTCTGCACTCTAGAACAAGATGCTACACAGTTTGAATGTCCCTTTTCCAGGTATTTCAGATTTGGGATTTTTGTTGTTGCTATTGTTTTTACATTTTCAAAGATTTGCCCAATAGGGTGTCTTGTGGACCAGACCCAATTCTAAACACGAAACTCAGTTATGTTTCATATACACCTTACACATAGAACCTGAATGTAATCCTGTACAATGTTTTCTGAACCAAGACTGTTTGGCCCACCATGTATAAGTCAATCACTGAAACAGGGCCAGGCATAGAGGTAGGAGATCCAAGTTTCAAGCCCACCTCCTCCAAGACAAGGTTTAGGGATATTTATGGGATAAGGGAGCAGGATAATTTAAGGCACGGAGAAAGGTGCTCATGGGTGAAGCAGTTGTGTGCACATGTCTTATCCATCTTCGTGAATCTTCTTGGTTTGCATGTTCAGAAGATAGTAGCCTTCACATAATCTGAGGGTGAGGTTTTTGATCCTTGAATTTCAGAGGTCCCAAGTGAAGACTCATTGATCTCAAAACCTCTGAAAATTTACCTTGGTGACCATTATCATCATGGTCCACATATAAGAGGCATCATCTATAGCAAAGCCAGTGGGAACCAATATATCATACTGCCCAGCCATGTGATCTCTGGCATTAGTGACTTTTTATTAAAGTCATCCAAAAACAAGTAAGACCAAGTGAAGCTACAGGGTTTAGTTAGGTTTTCCCTTGGTTTCGACTGTGATGAGTCATGTGAGATTAAGTGGAAATTTCCCAAATTTGGAGCTCACAGTTTCAGGTTGTGGAGTATTTCAAATTGTGGCTGCTTGGATTCGGGGTGCCCAACCTGCAGTAGGGCTGGGATTTAGCTCAGTTGGTAGAGCACTGCTCTGCAGTCTCTGAGGTCCCGAGTTTGATTCCCAGCACCGCAAAAATGGGAGAAGAATTTGGCAATCCACTCCCGAGGTAATCCCGAAACAGTCAGCTGTTGAAAACCCTATGAGGGTCGCTATGAGTCGGACATGACTCAACAGCACCTAACAACAACAACAACAACCTGCAGTAGGCTTCGGGAGGCACAGTCCTGCAAAGTAAAGTGAATTGGGAGTTTAGGAGAAGGTGGAGAAGCAGGATCGTGGAGATGTCCCCAGCTGCCTCTTAAATGATGACTTGACTTTCTACACTTCCTGATCCTCACCCCCTCCCCCTGCACTGTTCCTCCCCCTGCACTTCTTTCTCATTCTCACCAGCAGCCTCCACCAAGGAGGCTCCACTCCACCATCTGCTCATGGGTTGGTACTGAACCACACCTCTAAAACGTCCTCCCTTGCTCTACGACTCACGACCACTCCTCAGCCTATTAAACAAATGGTCCTTAACTGAAGCAGGGTTTGACAACATTTTTCAACCTTTTGATAGTGCAAAATCTATACTCAATCAACAGGCACTGCTCTTCAGATTTTGTTTTGGATCTTTTCCTGGGCTGGGGATATGTCATCAGATCCTCTCTGGGTGCTGGGCAACACATATGAGCAGCAGCTACATATTGGCCTTGTGATCAAGAGGGAGACACAAGACACCCTTCAGTGGACTATGCTCCTGAGTCAGGACTGAGGGCAGCTTAGGTGGATTCAGTACATTTTTGACCTACAATGCTTTTAACTAATGATGAGTGTATTGGGATGTGATTTCATTGTAAGTTGAAGAGCATCTGTAATAAAGAATTCTGAGAATAAAGATGTGGGAAATATACACCCAAGGGTGTCTACTGGTGGGGGGTCAACTTGCAACTACCTTTGCAATGTGTTTTTAACTAATGATGAGTGTATCGGGATGTGATTTCATTGTAAGTTGAAGAGCATCTGTAATAAAGAATTCTGAGAATAAAGATGTGGGAAATATACACCCAAGTGTGTCTACTGGTGGGGGATCAACTTGCAACTACCTTTGCAATGTGTTTCTGAAGTCCCCTGCTTTGTTTCTCCAATAGGTACAATGTTGAGCTGTAGTTTATAAGTAGAGATTTTTTCAGGTTTATGCATCAGGCTGACAAAGTAACTTCTCACAGCCTGAGAGAGATCTAAACCACTCAGAGAGAGAGTCCTGGAGCAAGGTGAACACCAATGACTCAGGACAGCATGCTTACCCACAGTTTTGCTAGGGAGCATTCTCCACAAAAGCAGGACCAATAGGAAGGATATATATTGAGAGAAAAAGACTTCTTTTAAGGAACTGGATCCTGTGATTATGGAGGCTTGAAGTGCAAAATCTGCAGGGTGGGATGTCAGGCTGCATACCCAAGACAGCTGATGATCTAATTCACCCTAAACACTGTCTGCTGGCAGAGTGAACCTCTTGTACTGGGGAGGTCAGTCTTTTGTTCTGTGTAAGATTTCACTGATTAGATGAGGCCCACCCACATTATGGAAGGCAATCTGCTTTATGTGAAGCCAATCAATTTAAATGTTAATCTCTCTCTCTCTCTCTCTCTCTCTCTCTCTCTCTCTCTCACACACACACACACACACACACACACCCCTCACAGAAACACCCAGAATAATGTTTGACCAACTCTCTTGCTACCATAGCCCACCACGTTGACACATAAGATTAAACATCACCGTGCTAGGACCTGTAACCTTTCAGACTGCCTCTTGTTTCTCATCTGGCCTAACTGCCACACAGTCGGCATCCTGGACCTCCTGTTATCATTCATTCTATCAACATTTGTTGTGGATCTGATAGAGCAAAAATAAATTGAATTCTTGACTTCATGGAACATATATTCCAGAGAGGAACTTATCATAAGTCTAGAGAAACATTAATCACATCAGCCCAGAAATGGAGGAAAACCTGCAAAGGTGAAAGCTGAAATCAACCGGAAGCAAAAAGGATTAGGAGGCAGCGAAGTGAAAATTTGATCCAGTCAAGGAAGTGAAAGGAAAGTTCCCAAGGGAGGGAGGGGTGCTTGAAAAGCATGAGGACAGATTTATAAGCCTGCTGGACAGAGCTCACAGGATGACTTCTCATAGCTGCCATTAGTGTCTTTGAAACATCATGTGAATGTATCAAGCATTCATTTCTGGAAAAAACTAAGCCACCACTAAGAGCAAAAGTACACCCTTTAGTATACTTAGTATAGTGTTATTCAAAATGCTATGAGTAGTGGTGATGTCTCCCACACGTCTGTCAGCTTGTCATGCTGCATGGGCTTGTGTACTACTGTGATGCTGAAAGCTATGCCACTGGTATCTCAGATACCAGCAGAGCTACCCATGGTCGGCAGGTTTCAGCTGAGCTTCCAGACTATAACAGACAAGGAAGAAGGATTCAGCAGCCATTCCCAAACAAGTAGCAATTGAAAACTCTATGAATAGCTGAGAAACACTATCAAATATAATGCTGGAGTATGAGTTCCCCAGGATGGAAGGCATTCAAGAAAGTACTGGTGAAGAGTTGCCTCCTCAAAGTAGAGATGACCTTAGTGATGGAAATGGAGTAAAGTCCCTGGGACCTCTTTTGGTTGATATGACATGACTTAAAACAAGAAGAAATAGTGGTTGCAACAATGGGCTCAAACATAAAAAGATCATGTGCATGACACAGTGTTGGGTAGAGTTTTGTTTTGTTGTACATAGGGTTAGCTCCAGCACCTAACAACAATGGTGATGTGGGTCATAGGAAAAATTTAATGGACCATGAGTAGCAGCTTATGAAAAGGATGACAATTTGAAATAGAAAATACTAGAATGTATTGCAAGTAGGCCTAATAATACATACCACCTCAGGAAACGTGTGCTATGGCTTCTATACATGTAGACTTGTGGGTAGAGAGGGTCTCAGTGCAAAATGTGTTACTTACTGGGCCTCATGGTCAAACAAGTTTGAAAGCAGCTTTCAAACTTGAGGGGTGCTCAAGACCTCCCCTCCAAACCTGAGCAGCACTGTTGACTCATTGTGGGAGATAAGAAACCAGAAGTTGCCAAGTATGCTTTCCAGAGTTCCTGAGGGCACAGCTGATCATGTCTGTTAACAAAAGCGCACCCACCTTTTATTCTGTGTCAGAAGTGCACTAGGGTCCAGAGAAAACACTGTCCTGGCCTTTGAGGAACCAGTAGTCAAGGAGGGCATCACATCAGTGAACACTGTGTCATTTAGTTCTTGGAATTCTACACCAGCCTTGCAGGGAGTGCAGTAATCCCCGGTGGGCCAACACTGAGACCACAAGTCAAGGAGGCAGAGGAACTTCCCAGAAGGCCAGCCCTGAGTGGAATCTTAAATGAAGTCCTAATGATCTGAGTAAAGGAGAGACAGCAGGTTCGTTGTGGAAGTGGAAAGCATGACCTGAGGCCCAAAGGGAAGAAAACCATCCTGAGGCTTACAAAGAGCTGGAGGAGACTCACGAGTGCTGACTGTGTAGCCAGGGGGCCAGAAGAGGCTGTGTGAGGAGAGAGACATGGGGCAGGAGGCTTCTCAGAATGGGATCTTCCACTTCGCTTAGCCATGAGCCATAGTAAGAAATGCATTTTTTTTACTGAAACCTAGTCCACATATGTGTATCTACATGCACCAAAAATATGGCTCAAGTTTCCTAGGCTCAGACCTACTTGCAATGCATTCTGGTGTTTTCTAGTTCAGTCATTTTTGCACAATGCTGGCCATGACCCACCAAATTTATTGCATGACCCACATCACTGTTATTCATAGCTTTTTTTTTTTTTTTTTTGCTGTACTGGGAGTTAAACTCAGGGCCTCATGACTGCATGCTTTGCAAGTGCTGGACCACTGAGCTGCGCCCTCAGCCCATTTTTTTACTTTTTGAGACAGGGTCTCACTAAGTTACACAGATTGCCTCTTGTCTTAAACTTGCCATCTTCCTGCCTCCACCTCCTAAGCCACTGAGATTACAGGTGTGCGCCACCGTGCCTGACACCACTCATAGCATTTTGAAAACCCTCCACCAGATGGATTGACAGTGTCTGCAACAATGGGCTTAAATATAAATAAGATCACGTGCCTGGCACAGAATCGAGAAGTGTTTAGATCTGCTGTACATAGGGTGGCTATGAGTCAGACTTGACTCTCCGGCACCTAACAACAACAACAACATTCTAAGTATACAAAAAAGTTTTAATTTCTTCTCAAGGGTAAAAGAATTATAGTTACACTTTGCTTAGCAATGGGAGTATGTTCTGAAAAATGTGTCATTAGGTAATTCCATTATTGTCCCAACATCATAGAGTACACTTACACAAACTAAGAGGGCTATGACATCACTCAGTGATGGGATCACCATGGAATTTGTAGTGTGTCATTGAACAAAATGTCCTTATACAGTGCATAACTGTATTTGGGGATTCTATACTGGGTAAGTGACATGCCAGCACTTACGTTTAAAAAGATGCCCATGGTGAAGGTGAGGGAATGGAGAAGAGGCAGCCACACCTAGAGATCTGGAAATCAGTTTAATGCCTGTTTGGTAACCAGTGCACCAGGTCTGGGCATCTGAATCGAAGGAGCACAGGTGGAAATGGAGTGGTATTCAGAGATGAGGAGGCTAACCAAGGAGAGAGAGGCGAGGAAGCACAGTGGAGACTGGAGTTTTCTCAATCAGGCAAGACCAGGAATAGAGAAAAGTGAGGTGTGTGTGGAGGAGGCCAGCCTGAGACACAACAAGGTGTCCATAGCATTCCACAATGGAGGGGCCACATGGCTGAGAGCTGGAGAGGCTCTATGCATTTGATAACCTAGAGACTGGTCACGTGCCAGGGTGTGCCAATCTCCTGACACAATGACGGGCCTGGGGGCAGTAACTCGAGGAGGAAAGGGTCTGATATTTTGTATGTGCCACTCCTTCTACCAGAGCAGCTGTTCTCAAAATTTGGTTTGGGTCACCTGAGTGTCTCCTGAGGGTCTCTGAGGAACTTCCAGTTGGCCTGAGAGGTCACAGCTCTTTCAACCCTAGTGCTAGGATGGCACTCTTGTCTTCACTCCTATGCTTTCATAAACACACATTCACATTTTCCAGAGACTACAGCACGCAATGTCACAGGAGGTCCACTATAGGAACAGATGCCTGTGTCCAGCTGTCCACTTCTACCTCAGACACGAATCGCAATGCAAAACCATGTCGCTCTTCCCTCTAAATTTTTTGTTTTGGAAAGCATATCTCTTTTTCATAAAATATTATTGGATAAGCTTTTTGTTATTTTTAAGTAAATAAATAAATAAATATTTTTAAAATTTAAAATTTAAATATTTCTCGGGTTTAATTTTTGGTACAATAAACATCAGTAGATAAACATGAAGAAACAAAAGCTCTCTGGGGTTCGCTATCATTTTTACAGGTATAAAGGATACCTAGAATGGAAGAATTTGAAATTGGCTGGTTAGGAAATCGACTTCCCTCTTCTGCCTCTCAGCCACAGCTCCTATGGGCCTAAATCCTATTTTTCCCGCTAGTTCAAGTTCAGGTTTCCCAACCTGTGGAATCATTTCTAAGCCTTGTAGGAAAAATTAATTACAACTTTTTCTGTGTTCCTCAAATCTTTGTTGTTTGTTTCTACTACAGAATAGCTGCTATTTTTAAAATATTTATCCCTAAAATTTTTTTTTTAGTTTCAGTCCAGTTTTAAATGACACACAATTTTACAAGTTTATGGGGTTCAATGTGATGTTTCAATACATGTACACAGTACATAATGATCAAATCAGCAAAATAAGCCTTTCTATCATCTCAAACATGTATCATTTCTCTGTGATGAAACATTTAGAAGACATTTTTTCTATTTCTGTGAGACACACACTGCACTGTTTCCGACTGTCTGACCATGACTTCATATCCACGGACCAACACCTCCCGATCTTCTCTGTCCCTTCGAAGCCCTGTAGCTCCTGGCAACCACTGTTCTATTCTGCTTGTGAGAGACCAGCTTCTCTGGGGATAGCAACTCCCTCTATTTAGAATGGCAGTCAGGTAACAAGTTTTGCACAGATATGAAGAAAAAGGAATCTTTGCACATGGCGGGTGGGAAAGTAAGTTAGCATTGCTGTTGTGGAAAACTGTACAGCATTTTTTCAAAGAAAAGTAAAATAAAACTACCATATGACCCAGAATTCTACCAGCAGGCAGATACTCAAAGGAAATGAAGTCAGTATGCTGAGGAGACATCTGGACTTCTGTGTTGACAGCAGCAGAATTCACAATAGCCACGATATGAAATCAACCTTAAGCATCCATAAACTGATGACTGGATAAGGAAAATGTGTTGCTTATATACAACAGGTCTGCACCCGTAGCACTGTGGTGTCCAATCCCATCAGATCTCAGAAGCTAAACAGGGTTGGATCTGGTTAGTACTTGGTTGAGAGACTGCCTGGGAACACCAGGAGCTGTAGGCTTGAGAGAAGGACCTGGCAACCCACTCCCAAAAAACAATCTTCTATTGAAAACCCTATGAATAGCAAAGAAGTACGACAATAGTGTTTCATCTGCTGTACATAGGGTTGCTATAAGTTGGACATTGACTTGATGGCACCTAACAACAACATAAACAGCGGAATACTATTCAGCCATAAAAAGGCTTGTCATTTGTGACAACATGGATAAAAGTGGAGAACATTAAATTGATTTATAACTTAATTAATAACCCAGGCACAGAATGACAAATACCATGTCATTTTTTAAAATTTGTCATTTACAATTGGAAACATATTTTGAGCAACATATTATGTGCTAGTCACTGCAACTAAATAAGGACAGAAACAGGTAACAGAGGAAACTCGTCTAAAATGTGGGCTACAAGTTAACTCACAGTTACCTAGATTCTTTGACAGATCCTAGAAACTTTTACTAGTCTATCCATGTTGTTCTTTGACTGTTGGAGTTATTTTTTCACTAGGATGTCATTTTATTTAGAGATATAGTTATAGGTCAAATACCTTACTAAGAGAAAGGCAGGAGAGAGCTTTTCAAACATGATTATACAGACTGACTGATTCTTGACCCTTATGAGTCTTAGTGTGTGACTTATGAAACATCTAGAAACTTTTACTGTTTTTCTTCTTGTGGTGCTGAGGATTGAACCCAGGGCCTTGCCTATGATAAGCATGTGTTCTACTACTGAGCTACATCTCCAGCCCCAAAGGCACATTTTTTGGCACCCTGAGCTGAGGAGGGCCCAGGTTGTTTCCCCTGATTATCTTTCTTTTTTTCATATCAGTTGTCTCTTTTATTATTATTTATAAATGTTGGTGAGGTATAGCTTGTTATTGTTATTAGGTGACATCAAGTCAGGTCCAACTCATACCAACTCTATGTACAACAGAATGAAACATTCCTTGACACTGTGCCATGACCGGCACTGTGTCAGTGCTTCTCTGCTATTCATAGGGTTTTCAATGGCTGATTGTTTAGGGAGTGGGCTTCCAGGTCCTTCTCCCTAGCCTGCAGCACCTGTCTCCCATCCAAGGACTAACCGGGCCAACCCTGCTTAGCTTCTGAGATCAGGCGGGATCAAACACCAGAGTGCTGTGGCTGCAATGAACTCTTAGAAGCCCAATTTTAACAAGCAATTTCTTCCCCAAACTCACCATGTTGGAGCTCCTTTTCCTTTCCTGAGCAGTGAAGGAAAAATAAGAAAAATTAGAAGCATAAATGAGTCCCTTAAGGCAGAATATCAAGAATAGGGGGGCACACGAGGAGGTAACAAGGGAATGAACAAGAGAAGAGTACATGATACAACAGAATGAAAAGCCCATATTTAAACTTGTTATATTGTATACTTATTAAAAATAAATAAAATTTAAAAACATAAAAAAGAATCAGGAGGATCATGAACCCTTTAGTCTTTGCCACATCTCCCTCTCTTGGTGTCTACTTTCCACACCACTCCCAATTCCCAAAGAAAAGAAAGACCTTCTCTCTGCAGGAGGATCTGTGGGCACTTGGCACATGTTCCCAGGTCCCATGGATGACCTCCTGCTTCGAACACACCCCAGAGAGGTGAGGCGGAGAACTGACTTCAGCCTGGTGTTCCCAGGATGTACTGGGACCTGTTCTCATAATAAGTCAGAACTGTCACCCTGTTCCCAGGTCCAGCAATGAGGTAGTGACCTTTCCTAATGTCATTCCTGAAGGCTAGGGTCTAGAACCTTCTGCTCTTCACATGTGGGGAGAAGGTGAGAAGGCCATGAGTGTGAACCAATTCTCCCCAACAACAAAGCAGAGTCACCCACTGACTCTGAAGGATGCCCACAGCAGCCATGTATGGTAGTTCTCTTATATGACTCAACATTCAATGGGACTGTATATGGCTGGGGATATAAATCAACAGAGAGCACTTGCCCAGCATGCACAAGGCCCTGGGTTCAATCCTTAGCACCATAAAAATACAAAAATAAAGAAAGAAAAAAATAAGACTGCATGTGTCAGTTTGTGATGGCCTTCCAAATAAGGAAATTCTCTCCAGTAGGTGCATCTTTTCTTTTTCTTATAATTATGAATTCTCTCAACATTGGAACCTGTAGGTACTATGTCAGAGCCAAATAATTGACTGTCTAGCCCCAAGATAGTGAAGATCTACCAGAATGAATAACTGAAAGATTATTCATTCTGACTCAACTCCCACACCATTAATGTCCATGTGGATCTTGCCTACCATAAGTTTATGGTTCTGAGACGATCATCAGTTGTGAGAAAAGTCCCTGCTGCCGTTCAATTGATTTTCAAAAATCTACCTAGGACTCACTATTCAGGCTAGTGTACAGAGTCAGCTGGTGCCACTCAAAGTCAATTTGTTTTCCCAGACCAACATGGCTTTATGGTTTTCTCTGAACTTTAAATTGAGAGATTAGATGATACAAACTTAGTTAAAGCATGTTATGTACTATTATTCTCAGTCATGTTTTGCAGCCATAAAATGACCCTCACTAAATCTTCAGTGATCCAGGCAGGACGTGATATGTGCAAGTGCCAAGTCTCTGAACTACTCTTCCACAACAGAAGCACAGGCTCCAACTCCAGACAGGGGAGGCTGGGGGCAATGACTCAGGCCAGGCACCACACATGTACTCAGGCAGAGATCCTCTTCATAAGTTACATCTCTGTGAATCTCTTCATAAACATATATCCCAAGCCCTAAAGTTGCTACAGAAGTCCCACAACTTTTCATTAAAATACAGGTGTCCTTCATTATCTTCAGGGGATTAACTCCAGGACCCACCCTCCTTCATCCTTTGTTGTTGTTGCTGTTACTAGGTGCCATGGAGTCATGTTCAACTCATAGCAACCCTCATGGGATTTTCAATGGCCAATTGTTTCGGGATTGCCTCGGTAGTGGATTGCCATGTCCTTCTCCCATTTTTAAAGTGCTGGAAATCAAATCCTGGGACTCAGAGACTGCAGAGTGGCACTCTACCAACTGAGCTAAATCTCAGCCCTCCCTGGTCCCTATGGATACCAAAATTCATGGATTTTCAAGTCTCTTGTAGAAAAGAGTGTATCATTTGCACAGAACCTACTAACACCTTCCCATATACATGAAGTCATCTCTGCTGTTTGTTGTTGTCCAGCTCATAGCGACCCTCATAGGGTTTGCAATGGCTGTTTGTTTCAGGATTGCTTCAAGGGTGAATTGCCACACCCTTCTCCTGGATTTGTGGTACTGGGGATCAAACCCCGCTGTCCTTAGAAAGTGGACAGCAGCCCTCTACCAACTGAGCTACACCCAAGCCCAAAGTCATCTCTAGATGTACCTGATATAAGAAATAGTATGAAAATAGTTGTTATACTTTATTGTCTTGGAAATAATGACAAAAAACCTAACCTGTACATGTTCAGTATGGGCATCATTTTTTTTCTAATATTTTCAACCCACAGTTGGTTAAAATCTTCAGATGGAGAACGTGTAGGTGTGAAAGAACAACAATAATTAATTATGTAATTAAACACAATGTTTAAAATTTTGTGACATATCATTTAAGTAAATTTGGAAATCTGAAAATAAATGTGTATCAAGCTGTGAATCTTAGTGTGGATTTCTAAAAGCATGATTGACATTTGTATAAGAAGACTGAGGACCTGTTGGGGTGGATCCCTGATCAAGCAGAGGTACTGCAGGAAGGGCCCTTCTGTTAAAATCCCTATGCAGCTTTTTTGGGTGTTATCTGCTCAAAGCAAAGAATAGCAAGTTGCCATTCCTGTTTTAAAATAGTATAGTAAATGGGTTGGGAGTGTAACTCAGTGGTAGAGTATGTGCCTAGCAAGTGCAAGGCACTGGGTTCTGTCCCTAGCACCAAAAGAAGGAAAAAAATATTGCAGATTAAAAAAAAAAAAAAAAGAAAAAGAAAAAAACTCCATTGGCACAAATTACCTCTGAGATGTTCTCACTCTTTTCACATCAGCTCCTTGAAAGAACAGGGCAGATCAGGATGGTAAATGACAGCCCACAGACCAAGTCTAAGCCAGCCACCTGCTTTTCTACGGTTTTCAAGATAAAAATAGTTTTTACATTTTTAAGTGATTGGAAGCTCCAAATAAAGATTTTCATAAACAAAGTTTCATTGGAACACAGCAAGGTTCATTCATTTACATTAACCTCTGTGCCTACTTCTGGCTACAATAGGAGAAGTGAGGGTTGCCAGAAACCATAGCCCCAGAGTGTAAAACATTTATTACCTGTCCTATCAGAAAAGGATACCACCACTATGCTAGACAACTCTAAGATCTCATGAAAACAGTGAGGATCAGAGGCGCTCAGGCTGCCTCTGTTCCTGCCTCTAAGTATTACAAACTTGTGAAGGTGCTCTGAGGCTTCATTTTAAAATGC
Organism: Pedetes capensis; assembly: GCA_007922755.1. Taxonomy (NCBI): domain Eukaryota; kingdom Metazoa; phylum Chordata; class Mammalia; order Rodentia; family Pedetidae; genus Pedetes; species Pedetes capensis. Next base: position 27,349 of record VMDO01001171.1, read on the forward strand.
TCTCCAAGGTAACCAAGATAAACACTCCACACACTGACAGATACCTCCTTCCTCCTCTTTTCCCATGACATTTGCATTGTCTCCTTTTTTTAAAAACAGGCTGATCTTCATAGACAGCAATAACCTATATGAGTCATAAATGGAAGAACATAAGCTCTGTGTTATTTTTCTGCTCTCAGTTCCTCCTGGAGCATCTTTCTCAGTTTAGAGTTTGACACCTTAAGAGGCTTGTGGAAGCTTGGAGAAGATTCAGAGATTTATGAGGATGGCTGGCTGGATAGCTGATTCATAAAACCAGCAATCCTTAAATTAATAAGGATGGAGAGTGTTAATACAAAAGTCTAGGCAGAGTGAGATGTTTATCAAGGATATAAAAAGCTCTCCTGCAAGGAGAGTGCATGACTTATCTCTAAAACCATAAAAAATAGATCAAAATGAAAACAATGAAATGGGTAGAGTGAAGAGATTCAGCTCTATGGGGCAGAATTTTTTTTGGGGGGGGGGTGACAAATGCTAAAATAAGTCTTAGAGTTTCCCTACTGGCTTCTTTCTAAGTGAGGAGTGTTCTCGTCTGGAGGGCTGACCTGAGACAGAGAGCTGGAACCTGTGCTCCTTTCCTGCCAGACTGGGTCATGACTCTGTGATTATGAGGTGGGCTCTTTTTCTTTTGTCCCAGCAGAAAGGAGCATATGGGCTGCTTGTGGGGGAAAAATAAGATTGTTCTTCTGCTCCCCTTATGCTATCCCTGCCGGATATATTTAACCCTGGCTGGGAATATGGTCCTCCTCTCCTAGAATTGGTAATTGGATGACTCAGACAGCAAGAAGAAGCTGGAAGGGAGGCCATCGGCTCTTCTGAACTCCTGAGGGATTGCTTCTGCTCAAGTTTGTGCATGAGCTCAGTGCACGGCTCACCTGCCTGGTATGGCTGTGCTAAGGTAGAAAAGCAAGATTCTGTAATCCAGGACAGGAAGGGAAATGGACAAAGAAACACTAACTGTGAGATGTGAGTCCCTGAAGCTGGATGAGGGCTTCATTGGGTTTGTATTCCATTTTCTGTGGTAGCAGACATGATGTCTACAGCTGTACCACTGTGGCGTCCAGTCCTGTCGGATCCCAGAAGCTAAGCAGGGTTGGGTCTGGTTAGGTCTTAGATGGGAGACTGCCTGGGAATACCAGATACTGTAGGCTTGGGAGAAGGACCAGGCAACCCACTCCCAAAAAACAATCAGCCATTGAAAACCCTATGAATAGCAGAGAAGAACTGTTTTGTCTGTTGTATGTAGGATCGCTATTGATCCTACATACAGTCGGATATCGACTGAACGGGACCAAACAACACAACAACAGACATGATGGTTATAAAAAAACAAAAAAGATTATTTGGTTCATAGTTCTGACCTAAGATCAAACAGTCACATCTGGTGATGGTCTTCCTGTCAACAGGACCCTGAGGTGGGTCAGGATATCAGCTGGCCAGAAATAAAGAGAGTGAGAGGGTGACCTCACCAAACTGACTCTCAAGATAGCCCATAACCCACTATCCCACTCACTGCATGAATTATCAAACCCTTCATGAAGGCAAAACCCTAGTTACTTCTTAAAGGTGTCATCTGGTACCTTCTTTTAATATGTCGTTGTTGTTGGGTGCCATGAATGGGGATTAAATTTCAACATGAGTTTCAGGGAGGACAAACCATGTTGAATGCCTACCAAGGTTCATTATATAATTCTCTCTACATTTCCTAACTCAACGGCACCTAACAAGAACAAAAACAACACATTTGAAATTTTTCTACAATAAAGAGTTTAATTGATACAATCTTAGTGCTTCATAAAGTTAACAATTTTCCTGGTTCCCAAAAAAGTTATATAATCAGATTATTTTCCCCAACTGCTGGAACTTTCACAAAACTTGAGTGAAACTTGATACATGTTTCAGTTCCACTCTTAAAAATAGCAAAATGTATAATTTCTCTTTAGGAGTGATGTATGCCCCAGACACCTTGGCTCAAACTGACTTAAATCCTCCTTCTTAGGAGCAGGAAATCATAGCTGCCAAGCTGATGTTAATCAGAGCTCCCAGATCTGTAAGATGTTTGAAGAGCGCGTGGTCACTGCTGCTCAGTCAAAATGCAGCACAGGCAGAATCAAGGAACTGTTCAACTTTTATCCTATATGAAAAGAAACCAGTGAGCTTTGTGTCAACATCTTGATGAGACCCCTTTGTGTTTCTGCTTTTCTCTGCTCTTGGGCTCTTATCAACCAAAATACCTACCTTCATCAGATCCCAGGCCAGGAACATACACTATTGATGTCTGCTATATTCAAGAAAAAATACAATCTTTGGATTATTGTGCTCCATGATGATTATGTATTGATTTTTACTGTAGAAATATGCTGATTGTACACCTGTCATTTCTAAGTGACCCACATTAATTAGTGCTGCCCTCTCTGTCTGCCTGCTACCTTCTGAGCTACCCCCAGCTCTGTCCATACCATGAAGAGAATGCTCAACACCCACGCACCCATCTCAGATTACCAGAAGCTGTTCAGGGACCCAGCTGAGTAAAGGGCCGTATTAGTCTTCTATGCTGTGTAACAAATTACCACACATGTGGCAACATAAGACACCACATGTCTCACATCTGCTATCTCACATTCTCACATGTTAACAGCCCAGGCACAGTGGACTCTGTGCTCAAAATCCTATAAGGCTGCAGTTGGGGTGTCAGCTGCATCTGGGGTCTCCTCTGAAATTCAGGGCTTTCTTCCACGAACATGTGATTATTGATTAGACTTCTTTCCTGATATGTACAGAATTCATAGCAGCTATTTCAACATCAGCAGGAAAGAGACCACTGCCTGGAAAGAGCCTGAGTAGGCCAGGGCTAGCCAGAGTACTCTCCCTTTGGTTAACTCAAAATCAAATGATTTGGGACCTGGTATCTTCAAAATCCCTCTACTTTTTCTCTATATGGCAGGAGTTTAATGTGTTAACCCAAAATATTCCACTTTAACATATTAACTATCTGAGTTATCAGGACTTGAAAATTATCATATGCAAGAACCCTTTCACCTTTCTGTTTCTTAAAGGCAAGAAATTAATTCCCGTGTAAAATATGTCTTCCTTAACCCCGGAAGGAAAGTCCACTTCTTATTATCAAGGATGTGAATGTGAGGTCAAGAGAGATCTGTACAAACCACCCTTCTTAAGCTATCCTCTTCTTCCTAGCCACTTCTCCACCCAAGGTACCACGTACCTGAAGCCCTTTGCCTTATCATGTTTCTATAACTCACTATTTGTCTAATTCAGTTACCTAAGTATACAACTCCAGCTACTTTTCAGTCCTTCATTTCTTCTTCTTTTTCTTCTTTTTCTTGGTACTTAGGGGTTGAACACAGGGCCTTGTGTACTTTGCAAGTGCTCCACCACTGGGTTACACCCACAACTTATTTTTTATTTTTTACTTTGAGTCAAGGTTTCAGTAAGTTACACAGGTTTTCTCTGGCCTTGAACTCACAATCCTCCTGCCTCCATCCTCTGAGTCCTTGGGATGATAGGCATGTGCTACACACCAAGTTGGCCTTCATTTCTTTATGAATGATTCCATGCCACACAAAACTGTGTGAAATAAATTTGTATGGTTTTCTTCTGTTGATCTGCATAATGTCCATTTAACTCTTAAGCCTGGCCAGAATACCCTAAGAGGGATACATGTTTGCTTCTACAGGAATCTAATTGAAGGGGAGACATTCATGATATTCACAGGTGCCCCACTTCCAAGGGGAGGAGAAGTTCATCAGGGGATCCTTTAGACCCCTGTTCCATCATAAAGTTAAATGTTTGCTGGAGGCCCTGAGCTCCTTAACTATGAATAGGTAGGGATAGCTCTAGAAACAGACTGGGACAGGTTCTATACAGGGAAAAGTCAGGATCAGTAGTTCTAAATCATGCATCAGCATCATCTGGGAGCTTTAAAACTCTCAATGCTGAATCCTCCACCCAGAGATTGTGAGGTGGTGGTGGAGGTGCCACCTGGGCATTCCAGGGTATTTTGAAGCCCTTCAGGTGGGGACCCTGTGTGGTCTAGATGTAGAAGAGGCCTGCCACTTCACCTCAAATAGTGATCAAGACCATGATCACAGTGAATAGTCTTTGTTGTTGTTGTTAGTTGCTGTCAAGGAGGTGCCTGACTCATAGTGACCCTACATACAACACACGAAACGGAAACACTGTTCTCAGTGCTTCTATGCTATTCATAGGGTTTTCAATGGCTGATTGTTTGGGGGGAGTGGGTTGCCGAGTCCTTCTTCCAAGTCTACAGCACCTGGTGTTCCCAGGCAGTCTCCCATCCAAGTCCTAACCAGGCCCTACTCTGCTTAGCTTCCAAAATCTGACAGGATTGGACACCAAGTGGTAAATGCATACTGAGATGAAGCTTTACGAAATATTATTCCAGAAGACCCTGAGAAAGAGAAGACCCTGAGAAAGGTTAGGAAGTTCCTAACCACCTGGGGGGGGTCCTCTTTACCTCCCCTTCCCAGTCTACACCTGCTGGCTGCGTCTTCTGCCCTTCTCTCTTGAGAACTGATTGTCTGAATCATTTCACCCTCTCTCCCTCTGAGTTCTTTGGGGGTAGCACTAGCCTTAAATGTCATTTACATAATTAACACCTGGGTCATCCCCATCTTCAAGTTCTGATTCTGCACTTTCAACTACAGGCAGGATGTTGCCAGTCAGTCCAGGAGCACCTCAGACTCCACCCCTAAATCCCTGTGCCCCCTTAATAGCTGATGTGCCATCACTGTCCCCAAAGAGAATTGGATAGTTGGGTCCCTGGCATCCTCCCCTTCCTCCCCAGGTGAACCAGCTAGAGGCCAAGCTCAGTGGAGTTCTGCCTCTGGGAACCTGATGTCCCCCCATCCCGTAGCCACGGCTAGTTGAGACGTTGAGGGAATCTTCCAACTACTCTTGATAGTCTTACCACCCTCTCTCTGCATGTCCCCCACCATCCTACTGTCTACAATATGAAAGTGCTTACATTATTTACCTCTTTAAAAGGCTTCATAGACTCACTAATAGCTGCAGAGTTCAATGCAAATACTCTTCTCTCTTGAAGCCTCCAGTGGCCTGGCACCCTAGGTGGAGAGAGCTAGCCCTTCCTCCATTCCCATAGCTCTTGAACCCAGAACTGCTATGACTCTGACCACCAATTTTAAACTGTGTCTCTTCTACAGGCTGTGAGCTACTGGAGGACAAGAACTGTGTGCCAAGTATAGTGCCTGCATGTCTTAGAACTTGAGGAATATTTGGAGCATTTGGTGCTGCCGCCATACCACTATGACATCCAAGTCCATCAGATCTTGGAAGCTAAGCAGGGTCAGGCCTGGTTAGTACTTGGATGGGAGACCACCGGGGAATACCAGGTGCTATAGGCTCAGGAGAAGGGCCCAGCATCCACTCCCAAAAAACAATTGGCCATTAAAAATCCTATGAAGAGCCGGATGTGGTGGCACATGCCTGTAGTCCCAGCAACTTGGGAGGCAGAGGCAGGAAGATTGCAAGTTCAAGATGAGACCAGAGGTAGTCTGAGTAATTTAGCGAGACCCTGTCTCAAAAAGTAAAAATAAATGGGCTAGAGGCAGCAGCTCAGTGGTCCAGCACTTGCAAAGCACGCAAGTGCAAGGTCCTGCGTTCAACTCCCAGTACCGCCAAAAAAAAAGAAATAAAAAAAGGAAAGAAAAAAAGAAAACCCTATGAATAGCAGAGAAGTACTAACAATAGTGTTTTACCTGTCGTACACAGGGTCGCTATGAATCGGACACCAAATCAAGGGCACCTAACAACATCAACAACAATAACAACACCAGACCCCTTTTCCTCACAAGATCTGTGTTTCAAGCCCTAAGCTTTGGAATTAATGAAATATGTTGACTACTCAGCTCCACCCTGGATTTATTCCCCTCCTCTGCCGTTCAATAAAATACCCCTCTATACAGATGGTGCAAAACTACAGTAGTCAATAAATAACCAGTAAATGAGATAGTCAAATACTCGATTATGAACTATAGGCTATGGGTTAGATGGCTTTGCCCAGCTCTAGGCTAATGTGAATGTTTTGAGCACATGTAGGTAGTCTTGGGCTTGGGTTTAACTCAGTGAGTAGAGTGCTGCTCCACTCTCTCTGAGGACCCAGGTTCCATCCCCAGCACCACAAAAAAAAAAAAAAAAAAAAAGGAGAAGGACGTGAAGTCCACTCGCAAAGCAATCCTGAAACAATCAGCCATGGAAAACCTTATGAGGGTCAAGATGAGTCAGACATGACTTGATGGCACCTACCAACAATAAAAGGTAGGCAAGGCTAAGCCATGATGCTTTTTAGGTTAGGTAAGTCATTTATGCATTAAATGCACTTTCTACCTCCAATATTTTCAAGTGCTCCTTCTGTAACACTGTCTTGGTCATTGATAAAATTCTCCAAGGTCATTATTGCTGTGATGACTTAACACATGGTAGATGTAGGCACTTTCAGAGCCCTTCTGACCTTCTCTGGGGCACAGACAGAGCACACACTGAAAATGCTCTCCAGATCGCAGCTCTCAGAGCAGGGCGCTGCCTCTCATCCATTTCAAACCAGACAAGAAAAAACTAAGGCCAGGGAGCTGGCTTTTGTGGAGGGCAGTGTGGCAGGGAACTCCAGGCCCACAGAGAAAGAAGGCAGTGCTACCAGCAAAGCCGCTTCCTCCTGCTTAGGGTTTCCTTCTATTCAAGTGAGCAAAAGGTTTATTTTGTGCATTAGAAAAAAATACCTTGAGTAAAATCTCATTTTTGGAGCTAAAAGGAGGTGTGAGAAAGGATGCATGTGCCCAGGGAAAATGCAAGGCCCAGTTTAAAATAATCTACCACACCCAGTCTACTGCCCCTCACAGTGAGATTTCACATAGGCAGGTGACCGAGTCTCTGCCATCCAGCTCAATCTCTCTATTGTGAGTACTTTTGGATAGAGAACACATTTCCAAAAATAAGTGCCCTATATTTCTGAGGGGTGGCAACTCTGCTGACAGCTGTTGCACATCTGGGCAGGCACAGAAGAGGTTAAGCCAGCCTGCGGCCTCTTGTCTGTGGCCTGAATAGCTTCCTAGCTCCACTGCCTGTGTTTTTCCAGATTTTCACCTATTTCCTGAGCAATTCATTAGGAGGGGAGGGTCTAGGCAGGATCAGCCTCTAACTTCAATCCTGCTTCTCCACATTTGCCTGTTGTGGTCAACTTTACAAAAGTAACGTCGCTTCTAAAAGGTCTTATATCTACAGGCACCTGCCGGAGAAGCTTCTGGCAGCCAGGCTTTCAGGAAGCCAGGGAGGGGTTTGGCTTGTTTGTTTATCCTGTGGAATCATTCCTCTTCTATTAATCTCCAGCTGGCTAACAGTATCAAAACATCACTTTGGGTAAGGGGAAATATGACAAGGAAATCAAGGAGGGAAACAAGGCTGAAAGATTGACGCTTCTAGCCACCGGCCCCATCCACAGGAGCCTCTGGGCTCACAGCACACCTCCCAGAGCAAGAAGAACCAGCAACCTGATGGTTCCAGGGAGTTTTCTTCTCTGGATCTGCTCTTCCAGGAACCCAACACGGTGGTCCCTGTATCTGCGGTGGGAACCAAGTTAGCAACTTGTTTTACAGATCTTGTGTTCACACTGCACGAAGTCCTTTTAAAAGGAGAAAATAAATTACAAACATGCTTTAGTCATGTCTCTCAACTGTATGGTGTCAAAAATGTGTGATTTATTACTTCACTTCCTCCCAGCCCACTATATTTTCTCGAGCCATTCCCCAAGGCCTGCTTGGGGCTTGATTAGCCTGCAGAATCAGCTCAAAGCACAGCGCAGAGAAAACACTTCAGAGTTTATCAAAATAGAGTTTAAGAATCTTGGAGAATGGGGAGAACCTGAGAAACCAAAGCTGCCCCGTGACCTTCCAGTCCCCATAAACAACTTGTCCACCTCTGGCTGTTTTATTATATTCTCTCTCCTCTCCTTCTGCCTAAATACAAGCCCTGCACTCCCTTTGAACTAAAGAGAACTCAAGGGTTGTTGTGTGGTTTTATGGTAGAAGTAACTCTAGACAACCTAGTTCTAGAAATCTTCAGCACAGCCCTTTAATTTGATAGAGACAAACTTGTGTGAGCTCTTGCAAATTCTAAGGCATTTTTAGAGCCTAGAATAGGATCCAGCTCATAGTAATGTAGGAAATAATTGCCCATGGTGTTAGTATTGTTAGCATGGATATTCTTCAATTGCCTGCTATGCAGCATGCATTATAATCTCGATGGAAATTAAAAATACACAAATAACTTCATCTCTTTTTTTCAATTCATTCAATATTAATTGAGCATCGTTTTGAGTACCAGCCAGTATTAGTCACAGGGTATTTGATGATGGAAAGACTGAGTGGCCAAGTTATTCATAGCTTATGGGAGACAAAGATATAAATGAATGTGAATCACGTGAGGAGTTCTGACAGAATTATGCAGAACTATGGCAGGAGTGCCTGGGTGCAGAATGAATAACTTGTAGCTGGAGAGATTTTACAAACAGAATAATATTTGAATTGGATCATAAGGTAGTATATTAATTAGAATTCTCCAGAGAAACAGAATCAATAAGGTGCGTGCGTGTGTGTGTGTGTGTGTGTGTGTGTGTGCGTGTGTGTGTGTGTGTGTGTGTGTAAACAGTGGTCATTGTTAGGTGCCCTCAAATCAGGTCTGACTCATAGTGACCTTATGTACAAAGAAAAAAATACTCCCCGGTTCTGTGCCAGGCACACCGTCTTATTTATGATTAAGCCCTTTGTTGAAGGCACTGGGTCAATCCATCCACTTGAGTATTTGCCTTTTTTTCATTGATTTGCCACCCTCCCAAACATGATGTCTTTCTCCAGGAATTGGTCCCTCCCTTCAACATGGCTAAAATACATAAGATGCAGTCTAGCCATCCTTGCTTCCAAGGATGCACTTCTTGGAAGTGGTTGCACTCCTTCTAGGACAGATTGGTTGATTCTTTTGGCAGTCAATGGTATATTCATTATTTGTCTCCAGTGCCATAATTCAAAAGCATCAATTTTTCTTCTTTCTCCCTTGTTCAACGTCCAACTTTCACAAACATGTGATGTGATGAAAATACTATGGCATGAGTCAGACATAACTTCCTCTTCAATGTGACATCTTTATTTTTCAATACTTTAAAGAGATCTTTTGCAATAGCTTTTCCCAATGCAATGTGTCTTGATTTCTTGACTGCTGCTTCCATGGGTATTGATTATAGAAAAATGTAAAACAAAATCTTGGACAACCTCAATCTTTTCTCTATTTATCATGAAATTACATACTGACCCAGTTGTAAGGAATTTTGTTTTATTGATGTTGAGGTGCAATCCATACTGAAGGTTGTGTTCTTTGATCTTCATCAGTAACTGTTTCCAATCCTTTCCACTTTCATCAACCAGAGTGTGTCATCTGCATAATGCAAGTTGTAATGAGTCTCTCTCCAAACATGATGCCACATTCTTCTTCATAAAGTCCAGATTCTCAGATTATTTGCTCAGCATACAGACTGAAGAGGTAGGGTGAAAGAATATAGCCCTGATTCACACCTTTCTTAACTTAAAAACAAGTGCTTCCTTATGTCTAAATGACTGCTTCCAGGTCCATGGACAGATTCCTTATCAGTACAATTAAGTGCTTTGTCATTCCCATTCTTTGCAGTGTTATCCATAATTTGTTATGATCCACATAGTCAAATTCCTTTACATAGTCAATAAAGCACAAATTGACATCTTTTTGATATTCTCTGCTTTTGGCTAATATTCATCTGACATCAGCAGTGATGTCCCTTGTTTCCTGCCCTCTTCTGAGTCCAGCTCCATTTTCTAGCAGTTACCTGTTTATATGCTGCTGCAGATGCTTTTTAAATGATCTTTGGTAAAATTTTATTTGTGTGTGATGTTAATGATATCGTTAAATAGCTTCTACATTTAGTTGGATCTCCTTTCTAGGGAATGGGCACAAATATGGATTTCTTCCAATTAGTTGGCCAGGTCACTCTTTTCCAAATCCCTTGGCATAAACATTTAGCATGTGCAGTGCTGCATCTGTTTGTTGAAACATCTCTATTAATATTCCATCAGTGCCCATAGCCATGTGTTTTGCTAGTTCCTTCAAGGCAGCTTACACATCTTCCTTCATGGCTTCCATGGCTTCCTGATTACATGCAACCTCTTGAAATGGTTGGTCATCTACCTATTCTTTTTGGTATAATGACTTTGTGTATTCCTTCCATTTTTTTTTGATGTTTCCTGAGTCATTTAATAATTTCCCTGTAGAATCCTTCACTATTTCCCCTCAATGCTTGAATTTTTTCCTCAATTCCTTAAGCTTGAGAAAAACAGATCATGTTTTTCCCTTTTGATTTCTGTCTCCAGCTCTTTGCATGTGTCATTATAATATTTGCTTTTGTCTTCTAGACCTGCCCATTGAAATCTTCTGTTTAGTTCATTAATTTCATCATGTCTTCCTTTTACTTTACCTACTTGACATTCAAGGGCAAGTTTTGGACTCTTTTTTGACATGTAATTTAGTCTTTTCTTGTCTTCCTATCTTTTTAATAACCTTTTGCCTTCCTCATGACTGATGTCTTTTATGTCATGCCACAGCTGTTCTGGTCTTCTATCATTAGTGTGTAATGCATTACACCTGTTCTTGAGGTGGTCTCTGAACTCAGATGGGATATACTCAAGGTCATACCTTGGCTCTTGTATACTTGTTCTAATTTTCTTCAGTTTCAATTTCGACCTGCGTATGAGCAGTGGATGTTCTGATCCATAGTCAGCACCTGGTCTCATTCTGACAATTGATTTTGAGACTTTTCAATGTCTCTTTCCACAAATGTAGTCAATTTTGTTCCTGTATGTTCCATCTGGTGAATTCCATCTGTATAGTCACTATTTATGTTGGTGACAAAATGTATTTGCAATGGAAAGGTCATTGTCTGAAAAATTCTATCATGTGATCTCTAGCATCATTTCTGTCACCAAGGCCATATTTTCTAACTATTAAGCCTTCTTCTTTGTTTGTAACTTTTCCATCCCAGTCACCAGTAATTATCAGTGTGTTATGATTACATATTCGATCTGTTTCAGATTGCAGGAGCTGGTAAAAATCTTCCCTATCTTCATTTGTGCCTTAGTGGTGGGTCTGTAGATTTGAATAATAGTCATATCATCAGGACTTCCTTGTAGGCGTATGGATATTACTCTACCACTGACAGCTTTGTACTTCAGGACAGATCTTGAGCTATCTTTTTTGATGATGAGTGCATCCCTTTAATCTGTCCTGACCAGCATAGTAGGCCATATGATTATCTGATTCAAAATGCCCCATGCCAGTCCATTTTAGCTCACCGATGCCTAGAATGTCAATGTTTACATGCCTCATTTCCCTTTTGATGAGTTTTTCTTTTCATTTTCTTCTTTCTTTCTTTCTTTCTTTCTTTTTTTTTACATAACATACATTTTAATATACCACTTAATTGCTGTTTATCTAAGAGATAGGAAACTTTTGGGTCTCTTGGGATAAAATATAAATTGTTAGAAACTTTCTAAACACATCTTTACTTGATTTATTCTGGTCTCTTGGGTGATGAATCCTTTTCCAAAGAAGTGGTTTTACATGCCAAACAAGATAATTAAATGTAGGAGGTGGTTGTGGCTACTCACATAATGGCAAAGACTTTCTCTTTTATAATCCAGGGATAAATATCCCATAGCTAGGCACAACCCTAGAGCCTTAAAAACAATCCACACTGGTTAATCCACATCACTGATACACCCCCGCCCACATACAAAACATCTGAATATCTTACCTTTATAGCACTTTCTGAGAAAAAAATGTTTAAATCACATCATATTGGGCTTATTTGAAAGAAAAAATTAAGGTTTGGCTGGATGTCTCCTCCTCTAGAATCTAACAAGCTCAGGGTGAACTCAATATTCCCCTCCCAGAAAAGCCTGCCTTTTCTCCCACATTCCATTTCAAGAAATGTCACCAGCCTGATGCGGTGGCACACGCCTGTGTGCTCGAGAGGCTGGGGCAGGAGGATCTCAAGTTCGAGACCAGAGGCAGTCTGCGTAACTTAGCGAGACCTTGTCTCAAAAAGTAAAAAATGGGCTGGGGGTAAAGCTCAGTGGTCCAGCACTTGTAAAGCATGCAAGTGCAAGACCCTGGGATCAACCCCCAGTACCACAAAAAAAAAAAAAGAAAGAAAGAAAGAAAGAAAGAAAAGAAATGGTACCAACATCCACCCAATAATCATGTCAGAAACCAGTTTCATCCTTCACTCTTTCCTCCCTCTTTCTCATACCCTCATCTACTCAGGAACTATTTGGGCACATTATTTAGCTTCTTTGTGCCTCAATTTCCTTATCTGCAAAATGAGGACTGTAACAATGTAGATGTCATAAAGGTGCCTTTTGACGATTTCTAACTTTCCTAGATTCATGCTACATAAAGTCCATGTTCCAATTATTAATAAATGCTTACAGTTGCTTCATCTTATTTTGAGTTGTGCCACATCAGCAAATGGAGGTCTCTGGGGCTTTACTCCCTTTCCATCATTAAGGTTGACTCTACTTTAAGGATGCCACTCTTCACCAGTCATCTTTGGAGTGTCTTCCAACCTGGGGGGTGGTGGGGCTCATTTTCTGGCACTATATCTAACAGTGTTTCTCTGCTACTCATAGGGTTTTCAATGGCTAATTGTTTCAAGAGTGGGATGCTGGGTCCTTCTCACCAGTCTTAGTCTGGAAGTTCAGCTGAAACCTGTCCACCACGGGTGGCCCTACTGGTATCTATAATATTGGTAGCACAGCTCTCAGCATCACAGCAACATGCAAGCTCCCATAGTATGGCAAGCTGACAGACATGTGTGAGAGGGGTATAACAAGAGAGACCTATTTTAAGAAAGCAACCCAACTCTATTGTAGGGATTGGTAAATCCAAAATCTGCAAGGGTGGGGAGTCAGGAAAGAGATTTAGACTGTCCAAATGCAGCCTGCTGGAACAATTTTTTCATGCTAGGGAAAATTCATTCTGTTTCTTTAAAGCCTTCAACTGATTGGATGAGGCCCTACCATGTGATGGATGTCATCTAAATCCATGGATGTTAGTCCCATCCAAGAAAAACACCTCCATAGGAACAGCTATATTATCATTTGCCCAACATCTAAGTACCATGGCCCAGCCAAAGCAGCACACAAACTTAACCGTCACATAGATAAGAGTATGAAAGTCCAAAGGGAAAGGCCAGACTTAAAAATTCTTTTGCAGTCTCTCTGGTCTTTAGGAGAACTTCCAAGTTCCTTTGCAAGGCAGTTGTCTTAGTCTTCTTGGTGTTGCTATAATAAAATACCAGAGGATGGGTGCTTTATAAAGAAGAGACATTTATTTAGCTCACAGTTTTGGAGGCTGAATATCCAAGGTTGGATGTCCCCACTGGCCCAGGCTATGATGCGGCCTCCTTGGCTGCATAATGGCATTACCTTGGGGTACATGTCAGAGGGAGAGGTCACACAGCAAGACAAGGAGCCAGAGAGCATCAGGGCCAAGGTGGGTCACATCTAACAACCTGCTCTTGCAGGAACTAACTGGGGCCAATCAAGATCTGCAGTAATCCTCAGAGAGGGTAGAGTCCCCAGTGGTCTAATTACCCTGTACTAAAGCCCCACCTCTTCTCCCACACATCTGTCAGTTTGCCCCAGTGTGGGGGCTTGCATGTTGCAATGAGGCTGAAAGCTATGCCACTGGTATCTCAGACACCAGCAGGCTCACCCATGGTGGACAGGTTTGAGCTCAGCTTCCAGATTAAGACAGACTAGGGAGTAGACACTGGCAAACCACTCCCGAAACAACTAGCTTTTGAAAACTCTATGAATAGCAAAGAAACACTGTCAGACATAGTGCCAGAAAAAATGAGCCTCCCAGGTTGGAAGGCACTCTAAAGACTACTGGGGAAGAGTTGCCTCCACAAAGTAGAGTCTACCTTGATGATGGAAAAGGAGTAAAGCCCAAAGGACCTCCATTTGCTGATATGGCACTACTAAAAATTAGAAGAAACAACTGTAAACATCCATTAATAATTGGAACATGGGATGTATGTAGTATGAATCTAGGAAAATTGTTGTTGTTGTTGTTGTTGTTGTTAGGTGCCGTCGAGTCGGTATCCAACTCATATCGACCCTCTGTACAACAGGGGAAATACTATTGTCAGTGCTTCGTTGCTGTTCATAGGGTTTTCAATGGCAGATTGATTTTTTGTGAGGGGGCTGCCAGGTCCTTCTCCCAAGCCTACAGCTTCTGGTGTTCCCAGGCAGTCTCCCATCCAGGTACTAACCAGGCCCAACCCTGCTTAGCTTCCGAGATCTGACGGGATCAGATGCCACGGGCTACGGCTGCAGGCATGACTAGGAAAATTAGAAGTCATTAAAAAAGAAATGGAGTGTATAAACATTGATATTCTAGGCATCAGTGAACTAAAATGGACTGGCATGGGCCACTTTGAGTCAAATAAGTAGATGGTCTACTATGCTGGGCATGACAAACTAAAGAGAAATGGGGTTGCATTTATCATCAAAAAAGACATCTCAAGATCTGTCCTGAAATACAATGTTGTCAGTGATAGAATAATATCCATTCACCTACAAGGAAGGCCAGTTAATATGACTATTATTCAAATTTATGCACCAACCACTAAGGCCACAAATGAAGAAAGGGAAGATTTCTACCAGATTCTGCAATCTGACATAGGTCAAACATGCAATCAGGACATAGTGATAATTACTGGTTACTGGAATGCAAAATTTGGAAAAAAAGAAGGCTCAAAAATTGGACAGTATGGCCTTGGTGACAGAAATGATGCTGGTGACTGAAAGATAGAAAATTGTCAGACCAATGACCTTTTCATAGCAAATACATTTTTTTCACCAACATAAATGGCAACTATATACATGGACTTCACCAGATGGAACATACAGGAACCAAATTGATTACATTTGTGGAAAGAAACAATAGGAAAGCTCCATATCAAATGTCAGAAAAAGACCAGATGCTGACTATGGATCAGATCATCAAGTTTTGATATGCAAGTTCAAACTGAAACTGAAGAAAATTAGAACATGTGTACAAGAGCCAAGGTATGACCTTGAATATATCACACCTGAGTTCAGAGACAACCTCAAGAAAAGATTTAATGCAGTAGACACAAATGATAGGAGACCAAATGAGTTGTGGCAGGACACCAAAAATATCATACATAAAGAAAGCAAAAGGTTATTTAAAAGATAGGAATAAAGAAAAGACCTAATTACATGTCAAAAGAGACGCTGGAACTTGCCCTTGAATGTCAAGAAGCTAAAGTAAAAGGAAGATATAATGAAGTTAAGGAACTAAGCAGAAGATTTCAAAAGGCAGCTTGAGAATACAAAAACAAATATTATAATGACATGTGCAAAGAGCTGGATACAGAAAACCAAAAGGGAAGAACATGCTCTGTTTCTCAAGCTTAAGGAAGTGAAGAAAAAATTCAAGCCTCGAGTGGCAAGAGTGAAAGATTCCACAGGGAAAATATTAAACGATGCAGGAAACATCAAAAGAAGATGGAAGGAATACACAGAGTTGTTATACAAAAAAGAATTGGTAGATGACCAACCATTTTAAGAGGTCACAGATGAAGAAGAACCAATGGTATTGAAGGACAAAGTGGAAGTTGCCTTGAAGGAATTGGTAAAACACAAGGCTCCAGGAATTGGTGGAATACCAGTAGAGATGTTTCAACAAACAAATGCAGCACTGCAGGTGGTAAGATGTTTATGCCAACAGATTTGGAAAACAGCTACCTGGCCAACTGACTGGAAGAGATTCATATTTGTGCCCATTCCCAAAAGAGGGGATCCAGCTGAATGTGGAAACTATCAAACATCATTAATATCACACACAAGTAAAATTTTACTAAAGATCCTTCAGAAGGAAATGTAGCAATATATAGCTAGGGAACTGCCAGAAAAGCAAGCCAGATTCAGAAGAGGGTGGGGAACCAGGGACATCATTATTGATGTTAGGTGGATATTAGCTGAAAGCAGAGAATATCAGAAAGATGGTTATCTATGTTTTATTGACAATGCAAAGGCAATTGTCTATGTGGATCATAACAAATTATGGATAACACTTTGAAAAATTGGAATACCAGAGCACATAATTGTACTCATGAAGAATCTGTACATGGACCAGGAGGCAGTTATTCAAATAGAACTAGGAAAGACCAGCTGGTTTAAGGTTGAGAAAAGTGTGTGTCAGGGCTATATATTTTCACCATGTCTTCAATTTCTATGCTGAGCAAATAATCTGAGAAGCTGGACTTTATGAGGAAGAACACGGCATCAGGACTGGAGGAAGACTCTTTAACAACCTACATTATGCAGATGACACAACTCTGCTTGCTGAAAGTGAAGAGGATTTAGAACATTTACTGATGAATATCAAAGAACATAGCCTTCAGGATGGGTTGCACCTCAGCATCAAGAAAGCAAAAGTCCTAGCAAATGGGTCAGTAAGCAAGTTCATAGTAAGTGGAGAAAAAATTGAGGTTGTCTAAGATTTTGTTTTACTTGGTTCTACAATCAACACCCATGGAAGCAGCAGTCAAGAAATCAAATGATGCACTGCATTGGGAAAAAGCTGTTGCAAAAGACCTCTTTAAGTGTTGAAAAGTAAAGATGTCACACAGAAGACAAAAGTGCACCAGATTCATGTCAGGGTATTTTTAGTCACATCATATGCTTGTGAAAGCTGGACATTGAGTAAGGGAGATAGAAGAAGAATAGATGCTTTTGAATTATGGTGCTGGAGACAAATATTGAATATACCATGGACTGCCAAAAGAACCAACAGTTCTGTTGTAGAAGAAGTGCAACCAGAGTCCTCCTTGAAAGTAAGGATGGCTAGACTGCGTCTTATGTATTTTGGCCATATTGTTAGGAGGGGCCAATCCCTGGAGAAGGACATCATGTTTGGGATAGTGGCAGATCAACAACAACAAAAAAATTGAAAACCCTCCACCAGATGGATTGATACAGTGTCTGCCATAATGGGCTTAAACATAAATAAGACTGTCTGCCTGGCACAGAATGGGAGAGTGTTTCGTTCTGCTGTACATAGGGTCACTATAAGTTGGACTTGACTGGATGGCACCTAACAACAACAACGACAAGCCCCATCTCTTAAAGGCTTTTTCATCTCTTAATTCCGCCACACTGGAGAGGAAGCCTCAGCATGTGAACCCTTGGAGTACAATCCACATCAAAAACACAGCAACAGTCAAAGCAATTCTGGGACACTTCTTTGCCCTCTCTCTCCAGCCACATACTTCCCCATTTGCTGTGTTAGATTCCTACACCAGCCAGAGCCTCCTGCTTGCAGCTTTCCACAGGGGCCCTGTGCCTTTGCACCACACCACATGGGGCCACTCTACATCCTGGCTCCAGCCCCACACCAGCTTGGGTAATCCGTGGTGTCCTATGAGTTGAGAACCCCATTCTCTAGGGAATCTCCTTCCTCCCCAGCTGAGTCAGGACTTTAAATTGCAAACTGTAAATATCATGCTAGGGTAGTTTAACTTTTATCTCACCAAAGGCAGCCATTAAAGATCTTTAAGCAGGTCAAATTTTAACTCAAGCCAGGTGTGGCTTTCTGCAAGCTCACTGGGCAGCACAATCAAGATGGAATAGAGGAGGAAGAGCCAGAGGCAGAATCCACACAGGAGGGTGTGAACTCAGAACTTATCAAAAGAAAGAAAAATATAATCAGACAGGAAGAAAAAATGTACGGGTCAAGTTAAAATCACAAGTTGATACCATCAGAGTGCAGATGAGAGAGGAGAAAATGAACATTTACTGAAATTCTCTTACATGCCAGAAATTCATACCCATTGCCTATTCTTATTCTTATCATAACCCTTTTAGATGGTCTAGTTATCTATTTTGAGGTCTGCAGAAACTAAGTCTAAAGGAGAATTACTCCCATTCCTAAGAGTAGGCCCCGGGATCATGGGGCCTAAAATGTTTCATTTTTTAGGCACTCTAATGTAAAATCATTGACAGAACGATGTGGCAATCCACTCCTGAAACAATCTTGAAACAATGAGCCAGTGAAAGTCCTATGAGGGTTGCTATGAGTCAGACCTAACTTGACAGCACGTAACAACAATGTAAAATCATAAATATAAATGCAGACATGTCAGTGAATATTAAAGTGAGAAAAATTATAATTTAAAAATCAAATGCCACATTTTTAATTTGAAAAAAAAGATTTTAATTTGAAAAAATAAACTGTTTGAGCCAGGCATAGTGGCACATGCCTGTAATCCCAGCAGTTTGGGAGGCAGAGGCAGAAGGATCACAAGTTTGAGACCAAAGGCAGTCTTCATACTTAGTGAGATCCTGTCTCAAAAAGTTAAAAAAAAAAAAAATGGGCAGGGGGTGCATCTCAGTGGTCCAGCACTTGCAAAGCATGCAAGCGCAAGTCCCTGGGTTCAGCCCTCAGTACTACAAAAAGAAAAAATAAATAAAATAAAATAAAATATAAATAAATAAACAAACAAACAAACTGTTTGCATTTCCTAAATTAAAAAGTAAAATAGCTGTTTTCCTGAATTAACTGTCTGCTAGGTTTAAAATAATGAGCCATTGCAAACCCTATAAGGGTTGCTATAAGTCAGACCCAACTCAATGGCACCTAACAAAAACAAACCTTTGTAATACTTTCCCCCAATATTTTCATCTGTATCTTCTTTGACTTCCTCTTCCCATCACCATGGTTTGGTAACGTTTTCTATCAAAAGAATAGAAATATAATTCTACATCCTTTTCTTAGCTTGATTGATCAAATCCATCTTTATAATTGATGCTTTAGAAAAGTTTCTTTCACCTTCACAATTTAGTCTTGGCAATGCCGTGTAAATTCTTAAGGTTGTCAAATTTAGAAAAATTTTGATCAAATTTCTTTGAAAGATGAGCTATAAACTTTCAGGGCCTTTCAAGTTCTTATATCAGTATCTAATCTTAGATTCTCTTTGAACTCTAAGTGGTTGGTGTTTCTGGCTCTACTTTTATAGATTCTATATGCCAGATGCCACAGAACCTCTTCCAGACCCTCTGCACCACTGCACCTGGTGACAGGAGGTGGCCCAGGGGGCATTCCTTGGAACCATTCTTATACTGGCTGGTTAGCAGTAGGTGAACTATACATAAAACTGTCTGCAAAAGTACATAAATACATCCCTCTAAAACTAAATTCATTCTTCACTCAACTTTCCCTTACCTGTGGTCCAGGTGGCCTGCTGCCCCTCTGATGGCATTTGACATAAGACAAAGCACAGCAGAGGAAGGAGGAAAATAGGCTTATCAGCAAAGATGCAAACAGATTATTTTTTCAAATTAAAAAAATTTGTGACAGGCAGGCCCAGTGGTGCATGCTTGTAATTCCAGCAACTCAGGAGGCAGGCACAGGGGGATCACAAATTCAAGACCAGAGGCAATCTGCGTAATTTAGATAGACCTTGTCTCAAAAAGTAGAAAAAAAATGTGCTGAGGGTGCAGCTCAGTGGTACAGCACTTGTAAAGCATGCAAGTGTGAGGCCCTGGGTTCAACTCCCAGTACCACACACACACACAAAAAAAATTGTGTGTGACACAGTGAAGACATTGCTACAGCCTCTCCCAGAGCCTCAGCAATGGTTTGTGCAGAAAAGTGGCCCCAGTCAAAGTCAAAGGCAACTAGAGAAGAAAAATCAAATCTAGATACACTAACATGAGGCTTCCTTCTCTAACACTCTGAATGAGCATCAGAAGTATTTTTACAAAAGTTACCATTTTAGCCACTTGTTAAAGTCTAGTTCAGTGACATGAGGCATATGTATATTATCACCAAATATCATCAGTGACTGTCATCAACATCCACCTTCAGTATCTTTCATCTGCCCAAATTGAGAGTCTTTGCCCAATAAAAAAGAACTACCCTCCCACTCTCTCTCAGTGCCTCCCTGCTATCTCATTCTACTTCCTGTTGCTATGGATTTGACTACTCTAAGCACCTCCCTGCCTGCAGCCATACCAGTGTGGTGTCCGAACCCCTTAGATCCTGGAAGCTAAGCAGGGTCGGGTCTGGCTAGTACTTGGATGGGAGGCCACCTGGAAACACCAGGCTTGAGAGAAGGACCTGTCAACCCACTCCCAAATATCAATCTGCCATTGAAAACCTTATGAATAGCAGAGAAGCACCAACAATACTGTTTTGCCTATTGTATGTAGGGTTGCTATGAATCAGACACCAACTCGAGGGTACCTGTCAACAACAACAAGGCACCTCCCCCAAAATGAAACCCTACAGTTGTTGTCCTTTTATGTCTGGCTTTTTCCACTTACATAATGTTCTCAAGGTTCATCCGTGTTATAGCATGTGTCAGAATTTCATTCCTTTTCAAGGCTGAACAATATTGTTACATATATGCCACATTTTGCTTATCCATCCATCATCAGTGGACAGTTGGGTTGCTTCTACTCTGTGGGTGCTATAAATAAAGTAGCTGTGAACACTGGGGTACAAATACCTCTTCCAGTTCCTGCTTTCAATTCTCTAGATAAATACCCAGAAGTGGACTTGCCAGATCATATGGAGATTATATGAATAATTTGTTGAGGGATCACTGCCTTGTTACTCACAAAGGCTGCATTCTTTTACATTCCCCCTAGGAATCACTGGAGTTGCAACTTCTCCATGTCCTTGCCAAAATTTGTTCTTTTCTACTTTTTGTTTCATTTTATTTTGATAATACTCATCCTAAGGGTGCAAGGTAGCAGGCACCTCATTAGGGTTTGAATTTGCATTTCCCTTATCATCAATAGTGTGGAATTTTTGTTGTCCTTATTGACCTCAAAGTCACTTTTACAAGAAACATCTATTTAAGTACATTGAAGCCTTCACAAAAATTTTGATTTCCTCTTATTCATTAAGTTATTTTTCCCTTAGTAAAATAAACAGAAATAACTTTTAATGGTTCAAACAATAGAGGATTCTCCTGGTAGGATAGAGGAGGATGGATTTCAATGAGCAGAAACAGAGTCCTAATGTTTACAGGGGATACAGGAAGCACATTCAGAGTTAGAATCATTGTTTCCCTGTGTTACACCAGGACAAGGTGATCAGTATTAACAGACTGTAATGTAAACATTACAGACAGAATGTAAACAGACTGAGATAATTGGACACAGACTGGTACATACACACAATATTATTATCATGTAATACCATGTCACTGTAATGTGATTGGGCAATGGTCTTGGCAATCAGCCACTATGGTGTAAAATCCATTAGAAGCTCCTCCATCAACACCAAGCTGAGAGCATGGGACCAGCAGACAGAATGGGACACACTGAAAGGACAGGCCATGGAGAGGACTAAGGGGAGTGGAAAGGCAAATGGGGCATGCTGAGGGCAAGAACCATGGGCAGTGGCACCACAGAGGAAATAAAGAGGAATACCCAAGAATAAAGCATGTCACACCTGCCTTCAGCTCCTCAAGCATGTTTTGGCTTCTTTGTGAGTTCCAAATGTCCTTCCCTGGCCAAGAAGACCAGCTCAGGTTTCACATCCTGGGTTTACTGCACAAGGAAGTGTTTCAATGGGGAAGAATACCTACTGTCTCTAAATTGTGGCAATTTGCTTTAAAGATCTCTGGAGCTTCTTTTGGCTCATTCTAAAATCTTTATCTCCAATATGGGCACTTTATAAACCCTCCCATAAAAATGTGTATCTAGTCTTAAAGTAGGCTATCATCTCTTTTACCAACTGGGCCAATGTTTGACAATCTTTAATGTCAGGAAAGATTACATGGCAGGCATTTATAGCAGGCCTCTTCACAAACAAAGGGGAACCATCTTGCTGATGTCTTTTGATGGAAAACACATACTTATGGCCATATTTTAGTAACAGTCATCTGTAGACCTCCTCTGTTTCTGGAAACTTCACAGAAGGAATCAGACACCAGATGGGAAACTATGCAAATTGATTCAGTCTGACCTTCTGTCTAACCACCATTTGGCAGATGTGATCAGTTTCTAGTCTAGTTCTGATTCTAATAATGTTAAAAGGGAAGGATATAATAGGCAATTTCTGATATACAACAATGGGTAAGCATCCTAAGGTATCAATTGACCTATAAATTACACTGTATATCTAAAGTATAAACTACTGCTCAGTCAATAACTTCAAATGACATGATGGAAATGATACAATTTTGTGGGGCATTGCCCTGCCGCTGGATTCGCTCTGGCCATGAGCAGGAACAAGCCACCAAAGACCCGTCTTCTGGTGAGGGGGAGCCTAGCACCCAGGAGCCACGCTGCCCGGAAAGGAGGCTTGTGCCCACAGCTGCTCTGAGAAGCCTTGAGAAAGGCAGGCTCAGGGGCTTCTGCCCATGGCAGCTCCTTGCTTCTTTTCTTCCCAATGAAGACTCCAAGTGCTCTGCTCCAACAGCTCTTTACTGTCCTGGTCAATGGAATGGACCTAGACTACTCCATGTACTGCTCTTCTGGGGCTAGCTGGGGACCAATCAGAGGCAGTTTCAGCCAATCAGAGGGGATATTCAAATTTGGTTTTGTAAAAATAGCCAATCAGGGTTGGTTCCTGAATGGTCCAATCAGGAGCCATTCAGGGTTTTGGAAGCAGCCAATCAGTGTCGAGGGATCTGAAGCAAGGGATTAGATGCCAGTGCCATCTTGGGGAGCTTGACAACCCTGAGTTCCTGGAGGTAGGGCAAAGGTGACTGCCTGGGGAATAAGCCTCAGTCCTCCAAGGGGCCTACATAGGCTCCAGGGTGAACTGCCTCTCTAGGCAGTGCCCTACACAATTTAGCCTTGAATGTCTAGAACAAGTTAATTACTACATTCGTGCAATGAGATACCAAGTAGATCAGCTGCCAATGTGGAGGCTATATTAGTCAGATGGTTTGGTACATTGCCTTTGGAGAGAAACTGATGGAAACAAATTTATAGAGGAAGAGATGATTTATTGGGGGATGCAAAGTCATAGAATCAGTCCAGAATGGGGATGGGACAGGCTGCAAGTCATAGCAGGCAGCTGGGCTCTATGGCATACAACAACATGCTACAGTGAGTCAAGAGGCAGAAAGCAGCCAGAACCAGGACTCTGTGTAAAACCCTCCAAAGGCCTGCCCCCAGAGAGCCACTTTTGCAAAGCTAGAATCTACCTTCCAAAGTTTCATAACCTTCACAAAAAGCACCACCAGCTGGCGACCCAATGTTTAAACACATGGCAGATCCAAACCATAACAGCAGCTACTGTAAATTTCAGAGGCCATTGTTAGGGGCAACAGGAATGATTCACTTTCTTCCAAAAAAGAGACACACATTTAGAACAAAAGCTATAATTGGATGCTGAACTTGGGCACAGGGATATAAGGCCTGCCAGAATTTTCTAAAGCCTCTACCAAGATTTACTAATAGTGTTGTGAAACACTAGACTTCATTATATGCAGTACAACTATGTTGATGACCGGCCATTAGAAATGAGTTATTGAGTGCTTATTCCAACCACCACTTTGCAAGGAATTATACCTTAGTTTGTTTAAGACACTCAAAACTACCCTATTCATGGCCAGAGCTGAAAAGGAATTTTATTTTTTTATTATTGTTGCTAGGTACCCTGGAGTCATGTCTGACTCATAGCAACCCTTATAGGGATTTCAATGGCTGATTGTTTGGGGATTGCCTTGGGAATGGATTGCCACATCCTTCTCCCATTTTTGCAGTGCTGGGAGTTGAACTTGGAACTTCAGAGACTGCAGAGCAGCACTGTACCAACTGAGCTAAAACCCAGCCCCAAATTTTATTTATAATGTTTTAAATTGGTTTAGTCCAGTGTTAAAAGTAAGGAACCTGTATAAAATCAATTTTTTAGTGATTTCTTGGAGAAGTAAACTTCTCCAAGAAGTTTACTTAATATAACATTTAATGCCTTAATTCAATTGGTGGTTTTAAATATCTATTTTTAATATTGGAAACAGTTACCAATTTGCCAAAGTCAGCATTTGGACAAGTGTCAAATCAAATCAATTCCAAAGATAATGAACATTATTATAATTTGAGATTATTATAAATGCAAATAAAAAGTGCTTCTGGTGCTTAAGATAGTTTGTGAGACTTATGGATGGATTTATAGCAAGAAATGAATCCTTTTCAGATGAATGCCTCATTTGAAGTGATTTTTCTGTCTTTGTGAAATACTCCTAATGAATATGTACTCTCTTTGAGAAGCAGAAAATGACTTTGTCATCCTGATCTTCGGTTTTTGAAGACTAAAGTAGAAAGTAACCACCCTGCTTCTTTGTGGTAAATGAAAAGATGCTATTGGTGTTCATACTTCCTACAGTACAAATTCACTGAAGTCTCTCAAACTCAAAGCATACAACTGAACAAGAGACTGTACGCTTTCTCTGAATTTCTCAAACACATACACATGAGTTTATGCATTTCAGATGATGCTGTCTCCTTGCAAGACTATGGGAAAAATCTGAATTCAAGTTGAGGCTGGACATTGAGACAAGATCTCTAGCCAGGAGTCCTTACTGAATCTTACCTGACCCTTGTCTTCCACAAGAACCAGGTAAAGTATGTTTTCTTTCATTACCCTGAGTTCTGGGATCAGCAAGAGGGCCCAGGGCAGCGCTCCTCTCTAGCCTCTCTATTGGACAAACCAATCAGTGACAAGAAGAGCCTAAGGAACAATAATGACCTTTGTTCCTGAGATTTTCAGAACTGAAAAGCACCTCCAGACTAGGTGATTAGGATCAGATTAGGATCATTTGTCCATAAACTTCCACTTGTGAGAAGATCATCAGTCCACAATCACCCTTCTCCCACACAAACTGCCCCTGAGTCAGCCTCCTGGGAGGAAAACATTTTCACCACAATGGTCCTCCATCTTCTGACCAGCAAGATCATCATAAGAAAGTCTTCTCTTTATCACCATCTCACCTTGTGACTGATTGAGTGCCATTGTCAGTCAGGCTGTGAGCAGACCAAGCCTGTGCACAGTAACAAAATGGGAAACAGATGCCTTACGTCAATGTTGACCTCTTCTCCAACCAGTAATCAAACACGAACAGGTCTGGCACAGTTCAACTGAAGACAAATGTTGTGATTTTCCAACTCTTGATTGTTTTAAAGATAGTTCAGAGGTGGGTACCCAGAAAAGAGAGGACAGTTAAAGTTGGAGAATACCTCATACCAGGAGAGGGAGACCAAGGCTTTGGAACCTGGGATTCCATCACCTTCTGATCTCTGCAACTTGCTCTTCATTAAGATTCCTTTGGTGGTGTGGAGGGTGGAAGCCCCACTTCCTCATGCAGATCTTTCTCAGCATGACTCCTAGGTAAAATGAGTTTTATTCATATTGCCCCAAAGTTGTCATTTCCCTTATATTCTGTGATCCAATGTGGTTTCCAGGAGGCAACTGAACCCAATTACAAGCACTGACTCTGATTTTCAAGTTTCATAACTCTATTCCCTGACTATCTTCCAAGCCTAGTCTAGAGACCAGCCACAGCAGCAGTTTGCAGGCTCAGACATCAGGATGAGATAGTCTTGGAATTCCCATTTCTAATATGTGTTCATCCAATCTGAATTTGAGAAGTTACATCGAACTGCCAGATGGAAAAGAATTGATCTAGAGGAATCAAGTTTAAAATAGCCTATGTCAGAAATTCTCAGCCTCAAATTTTTGTCTAATTATGCACAAGCAAGCCATATGTAGAGTTACCTTCCTCCAGGAACTGACCAACTCAACAATTAAGTCTCTGTGTGTATACCAGGACTTCACCAGAGAGAAGCAAAGGAAGTGATGGAGACTTCTTTGATAAGCAGCACATTATTCGCATAGAGGAAAAAGAAACTGGGCCAGTCCAATACACAACACTGTACCATGTGCTATACACATTTATTTGACTCCTGCTTATTCCAAGAGCATTTCCATACATTTGTGATAATTCACACATCCCAATCCCACAAAATATAAAAAGACTCCATAAGTTGCTTACCATGTTAGTCAAAACACAGATTTTTTTGAAAAGTCCCACTGAACCATTTCTCCTGGGCTTTATTACCCAATCAAAAAGAATTTGAATCAATGATGGTATTAAAGTACATAAGATTCATGGAACAAACCTATTCTAAGATGCTTTCAATGTTTTGCCCTAGGTAGCATATCTGTTGAGGACCATCCTCCATCTGGTTTGCCATGTCCCTAGATGTTCTATGTGAAGAATACTGCCATTATCATAATCTGAAATATAACTTTTAATGGCAGTGATGCCATCACTAAGAATGTTTTAGACAGGAAATTGTACTTTAAACCTAAAGTATCAATGGCTATATAAAACCTGCTATGATTTTGGATGCCATATTGTTGTCTAAGAGAGAAAATGTTGTAAATTATATATGTTTGTATTTATGTGAGTATAGGTACAGTACCCACAGTGTTGAATAAAATCAAAACATTATTTTTTTCCCAGTCCTAGAGATTGAACCCAGAGCCTCACACATGCTTTACCATTGAGCCACATCCCCAGTCCATTTTATATTTTTTTTATTTTGAGACAAGTCCCACTAAGTCTCTCAGGCTGCCTCTGGCTTTGAACTTGTGATCCTCCTGCCTCTGCCTCCCAAGTTGCTGGGATTACAGTTGTGTGCCACAGCACCCAGCTAAAATAAAAAACATTCTAAATAAAACCAGCATATCAAAATCCACATTCGTTTAAAAGGAGGGAGAACAGGAGGAAAAAGAGCAGAGTGAGGAAAAAATAAAGAGTATCTCACTGCCAAAATGATTCATAACAGGTCTTAAAAATGTTATTTCCTCTGAATCAATGAAATGTGATTGATATCCATGATTTTTATTTTTACAGCCAAACATAAACTTTTTTGAACAGCAAGAAAAACCTCTGGAAATTTTATATAACTTTTACTTGTAAGGGGCTTATGTTGTTGTTAGATGCCTTCAAGTTGGGGCCAACTCATAGCAACCCTATGAACAACAGACAAAACACTTCCTTGTACTGTGCCAGGCTCAGCACTATGTCAGTGCTTCTCTGCTATTCATTGGGTTTTCAATGACTGATTGTTTTGGGAGTGGGCTGCCAGGTCCTTCTCCCAAGCCTGCAGCATCTGGTGTTCGCAGGTGGTCTCCCATCTAAGGACTCACCAGCCCAAACCTGCTTAGGTTCCAAGAGCTGACAGGATCAGATGCCAGAGCTTATAGTATGACTTAAATACAAAATCTCTAGGCTGGTATTTGAAGCTCCCTGCTGTCTGATTTCATGTAATGTCACCAACTTCCTTCCCATGCTCACACAACCTTCCCCCTCTCCCACTTCATCTTACTGCTTGCTCTTCTCCAAAAACCATTATGTTTGCATCTCCACACTTTCTTCCTGCATTTCCTTCAGCCTAAAAGTCCCCTTTCTTCTTTTTCATTGTTCTCCAATTCCAACCTGCAGTATTGTGTGGAATATGAATCTGGTCTACGTCTTCAGTTTCCTGTCATAGAACCCCTGAAATCCTTGGGATTTTAAGGTAATATGTCTTGTCATATGCTCAGGAGTTATCTGATGGATGGGGACACTTGGTACCTTCAGGATGGGGCTGGTCACTGAGAAAACCAAGGTAGGATTAGCAAGTTAATATTCTCAGCCCCACCTCTAAGGGCTTAAGAGCGGCTAAAGACTATCACCAATGGCTAATAGTTAATCATGCTTATATAATAAAGCCTCCCAAAGAAACCCCAAACAGATAGGGGTCAGGGAGCTTCTGGGCAGCTGACCACATGGCCTTTTCTGGAGGGTGGTACCCTGGAGAGGGTCTGGAAGCTTTGATCCCTTCCCAAAAGCTGAAGCCTGTGAAACTTTTCCATCTGCTGTTCATCTGCACCCTTTGTGATATCTTGCATAATAAAAGAGTAAGTGTGTTTCCCTGAGTTCTGTGAGCTGCTCTAGCAGATTATTTGAATACAAGGAAGGGCCCTTGGGAACTCTAATTTACAGCTGTTTGGTCAGAAGTGTTGGCGATCTGAACTTGTCACCGGCATCGGCTGTGGGGGCCAATCTTGTGAGACTGAGCTCACAACCTTGGGGATCAGATGCTATTTCCCCAAATAGACAGTGTCAGAATTGAATTGAGTTAGAGGACACACAGCTGCTATCTCTTTCTGCAACATTCCTTGCTTGGTCAGTAGGAGAATCTCCACCACCTAGCAAGGTACCCAGGGACAGAAATAGGTAATGACCACTTTTTTAGCCCCAGAGCCTGTCACAAGCATCAGCCTATTGTCAATACTCAGTAATTGATGAAAAATAATGAAGAGACAGAAAACTGGACAAATCAATAAATCAAGTTTTACAAACACAGATCCAAAGACCTCTTTTTCATGCTAAAGGTATATCCCCAAAGGATATTGAAACCACGAGTATTGGTATTGATAATTTTAATGTCATTCTTACATAACCTTTGAATCCAAAATAGCATATTTACATTGCCTTAGATTATAAACAACAGGAACTAAAAATGACTTAAACAATACAGCAACAATAGTTGTTTCATGTGACAAAATATTCTAAAGTAGAACAACTCAAGAATTATCTCTCTGAAGTCATTGAAGACTCAGGCTCTTTCCATTTTATTCTCTATTGCTATTTGTAGCTATTTGTATTGCTATTCTCTATGTGCTATTTGTAGCACATTATATTTTTTTTCATTAGACTAACATTCTTCATGGTCTCAATGTGGCTTGTTGTTGTTAGGTGCCGTCGAGTCAGTATTCAACTCATAGCGACCCTCTGTACAACAGGGGAAACACTATTGTCAGTGCTTCTCTGCTGTTCATAGGGTTTTCAATGGCAGATTGATTTTTGGGAGGGGGTTGCCAGGTCCTTCTCCCAAGCCTACAGCTTCTGGTGTTCCCAGGTGGTCTCCCATCCAGGTACTAACCAGGCCTGACCCTGCTTAGCTTCGGAGATCTGATGGGATCAGATGCCACAGGGCTATGGCTGCAGGCTCAATGTGGCTACAAAGTTCCAACCATCACAATGAGATGTGACATCACTCTCAGATTTCCACTGAAAGTCCCTCGTAATGGAAACCTTATCTGTCCAAGTGAAAAAGCAAGGTTTCTCACTCTACAACAAACTCAAGACAAATGACAAGTTTCCATGCATAAGTCATCAGCACTTAAAAAATAACTATTTGTGGGAAAGGGATCAATCTCATTTTGCTCTTGTTTTATAGAATGTCATGCTATCTATTAGGTTAAAAGACTAGTGAGGGGCTGAGGGGTGGAATTCAGTGATACAGCACTTTCCTAGTGTGGGTGATGCCCTGGATTCAATCACCAGCACCATGGTGGGGGAAAAAAAACACATTATGATTCTTACTCAAAAACTAAGCCACATTCAGCACAAAATTGGTTTCTAATAATATCCCACACAATTGTCCAATAAAATGAAGCATGTCTCCTTAGAAAAATGCCTGATTCTAGGAAGATGGCCTGAAATGTAAGAGAAAAATCTGGAATGATTCAAAGTGTCATAAAGTAAGGATGTACTCAAAAAACATTATGAAGGTATAACAACAGAGCTTAGCTTAAAAGAGCTTCTAATTGCCAAAGCTGGAACCCGGTGAGCAATGCAACACCGTCATGTTAGATGATAATGCAAGTTTTAACATATCCATGAATTTATATACTGATGTGAACAAAAAATGATGTCATGAATTAAAAAGGGAAAAGACACAAGTCTGTTGCACAAAAGAATTCCAAGTAATTGATGTAGATACTACCTCCCTCAAGGAGGTGTTCTGTTACTTGCTTCCAAAAAGTAGGTGATGGGGGCTGTATGGGGAGGTGGGAGTGGTTTATAATAAAGAAAACTAGCAAACACCACTTTGGCTGGGTGGTCAAGGTTAACATCATCAGTGGTAAATGATGTGGAAAGTATGCACCTATTTTATGATGTGATAAGAATGGCATGTCAACTATGTGCTGTTGATGATGATGATGATTTTAAAAACCCATGATCCCAGAAAAATATTAAACAAGTGCAAATTAGAGGATAGCCTACAAAATGGCTCACCAACTCTGCTTGAAGCTGTCAAGGTCGTCAGAAGTCCGGAAAGTCTGAAAAACCGTCACCTACCAGACGAGGCTAATAAGCCCACTCTGGTGTTCTGGTTTAGGTCCAGGACCAGAAAGAATTAGGGAAAACTTTTCAAATGAAATGAAATGTGGAGTTCAGTTCATAATAATGAATCGGTGTTGGTTTTTTTAGTTGTGCCTAATCTACAATAGTAATAGGAGGTGTTAATGGGAAGAGAAACTGGGTGATGGGCACACTGGAAGTCTCTATACTATTTTGAAACTTTTTATAAGTCTAGAATTACTCTGAGGCTACGTGTCAAGGTGAATGCCTGTGATCCCAACACTTGATAGGTAAAAGCAGAAGGACTGCAAGCTCAAGGCCAGCCTAAGCTACATGGTAAATTATTAAATTCAAGCCAGCTTGGGCCATGTAGTGAGACTCTGTCTTAAAAATCAAAAAGAGAAGAAAAAAAGGAGAGAGAGAGGGAGGGAGGGAGAAGGAGGGAGAGACAGAAACCAAGAGAGAAAGAGAGAGCAAGAGAGGGAGAGAGAGAGAAGAAAAACCCAAACGCAAAAAAACTATTTTGAAGCTATAAGTTTAATATTTAAAACAGTAAGCCATACATAAAGAATGATAAAAAATTAAAATGGAATATTGATAAAATGAACCTTACTAAAATTTAAAATTTATACTCTATAAGAAATACTATAAAGAAGTTAAAAACAAAAGCCACAAACTGGAAGGAAATATTTGTAAATGCACATATATAACAAAGGACTCATATCTATATAAAGAACTCTCAAAACTCAGTGACAGGTGGGTGTCATGGCACATGCCTGTAATCCCAGCTGCTAGGGAGGTTGAGGCAGGAGGATGGTGAATTCAAGGCCAGAGGCAGCCTGTACAATTTATCAAGACCCTGTCTCAAAATAAAAAATAAAAAAGAGGCCCTGGGTTCAACCCCCAGTACAAAAAGTCTCCGCAATAAAAAAAAAGCCCTTTCCAATTATAAAATGGGAAAAACATATCAAGACATCTCATATAGGATATACAGATAGCAAATTAATACATGAAAAGATACTCAGCATCAATAGCCATTAAAAAATACAAATTAAAACCACAATAAGGTATCACTTCACACATACTAGAACAGCAAATAGTATTAATAATAGTAACAATACTAAGTGCTGCTGAGAGTATAGAGCAGAGGAATCTTTCATATATTATGAGTAGAAATGTATAATAGTAAATCTACCCTGGAAAAACAAAGGGCAAGTTTTTATAAAATAAGCATGTATTTGCTGTATGACCCAGTGATTGGATTCTTGGACTCTTAGATATTTAACAACATCAACAACAAATATATATATATATATATATATATGTGTGTGTGTGTGTGTGTGTGTGTGTGTGTACACATACACACACACACACAAACAAGTTGAAACAAAACCTCGAACACATTGTTCATAGCAACTTTATTAGTAATTATCAAAAACTGGAAATAACCTAAACAGCTCTCATGGTATGGATAATGAAATAAACTGTGGTGCATCCATACCATAAAATATTATTAGCAATAAAAAGGAATGAACCATTGACACAAATAACCTAGGTAGATCCCAAGAGAATGATGCTAAGTGAAAGAAGCCTTTTTCAAAAGGTTATATGTTGTCTGATCCTATTTGTACAGAATGCTTGAAGTGACAAAATTATAGAGATGGAAAACAGATTAGTGTTTGCCAGAGGTTAGAAGAGGTTAGGAGGGGGAATGGAGGGACATGTCCCTGGCTGCAAAAGGACCATGGGATAGCACTAGAAGAGACATTTGGCATGGACCTGTTCTGCATGTTGACTGCAGTAGTGATCACACGAATCTACAGTTGTAATAAAACTGTCTAGAAATAAGTATACACACAAATGACTGCATTTATATATAGCTGACAAAATCTGAATAAAGTTGATTTATTCTATCAATTTCCAGATTATGATAATATGCTATAGTTATCCAAGATGTTATCATTGGAAGAAATCATATGAACAATATACATAACTCTCTGCATCATTTCTCATGAGTATGTGAGTTTACAATGATCTTAACATTAAAAGTTCAAAACATAATGTAAACAATATGAGAAAACACCAGAATATGGCAGATACTTCTTTCAGCACTGAAACATCTGAATCATCACCAACTAGTTTTATCTAAGCTTGCAGCTGTACCACTGTGGTGTCCAATCCCATCAGATCTCAGAAGCTAAGCAGGATTGGGCCTGGTTAGTACTTGGATGGGAGACTGCCTGGGAACACCAGGTGCTGTAGACTTGGGAGAAGGACCTGACAACCCACTCCCAAAAAACAATCAGCCACTGAAAACCCTATGAATAGCAGAAAAGCGCTGACAACACTGTTTCACCTGTTGTATATAGGGTCGCTATAAGTTGGACACGGACTCAATGGCCCCTAACAACAACAACAACAGTTCTACCTAACCAACTCAGGAAAAAAAAATGGCAAGTGCCCTGGAATAGACCAGCTATATAATCTAGCCACTTCTACCATGTCACATCAGTATGTCCCAGAGACCACAGGCTCAGCAGAGAAGCTCTGGCATATAAGAAGCTAAGAACTCAGAACTTGTGTATAGGAAGTCCGCATTTCCCTTGCTGAAAGAGACTTTCAGAAGATATTTCCTACTGAAATCTGTGTAGGACACACCCAGAATCCTGAAGCATATCTCTAACTTCCTCTAGGTTTCTGTTTCTTTATTAATCTCTACTCTCCAACCAGTTAAAAAAATTACCTTTTGACATTATTGTTGAATAAGTTTTTTCTCCAGAAATGTTACAAGCATTTCTGGAAAATTTAAATGTCCTGCTGATAGTCCCTAGCTACATCATCCATTCCCTCATCTGTATTTATCATATGGAAAACTTCCTAAGAAAATGTGGTTAATCTGGCAGGGCCTGTTCTTACATAATCCATTCTGACTCATCATTATTCTTTTCCTTCTCTGAAATGCTCTAAATGTATTAAAGACTTCATTGGGGAACAGTACTCAGTTTTCTAATCTATAACCTGAAGACTTGCAATCATTGTATTTTCTGAAAATTGGAACAATAGTAACAGGCTTTGCAAAGCTTGAAGTCCAGAAAGATAGAAAGACACACAAAAAAATATTCTAGCAGGGTAATGAAAGATAGGGGTAATTGTGCCTTAATTTAGAAAGCTGGATATTTTTGTCTTCACAACACAGGTGAGCTTTCAGCAGATTATCTAAATAATAAGTGTTTAATAAACAGCTATTGAATAAATGACAGATGAACATAAGAAAAATAAGCTATATTTGGACAAGATATGTGTATAAATGTTCTTATTTATAATAAGAATAAATTCAAAATATCTAAGAAGATATATATATAATCTTATATAAAGATATAAGATTATATATATATATCCCACATGTCTGTCAGCTTGTTGTGCTGTGGGGGCTTGTGTGTTGCTCTGATGCTAAAAGCTAGGCCACCAGTATTTCAGATAGCAGCAGGGCCACCCATGGTGGATAGGTTTCAGCTGAGCTTCCAGACTAAGAAAAACTAGGGAGAAGGACACAGCAGCCTAGCTCCAAAGCAATTAATCATCTAAAACCCTATGAATAGCAGAGAAGCACTGTCAAATATAGTGCTGGAAAATGAGCCTCCCAGCCTGCAAGGCATTCAAGAAATGACTAGGGAAAAATGGCCTCCTCAAAGTAGAGTTAACCTTAATGGCAAGAATGGAATAACGCTCCTGAGACCTCCTTTTGCTCCTTTTGCTCATGTGCTCAAAATGAGAAGAAACATAATGGCTTCAACATCTGGCTCAAACATAAAAGATTATATGCATGGGACATTGTTGAGGAGTGTTTCCTTCTGCATAGGGTCACTATGAGTTCAGACCTGACTCAACAGCACTTAATAACAACAACAACATAAAGTACATATACATTATATATACACTGTTGTTGTTGTTAGGTGCCGTCGAGTTGGTATCTGACTCATAGTGACCCTCATAGGGTGTTCAATGGCTATTTCAGGATTGCCTTGGGAGTGGATTGCCAGTGTATATATGGGAGAATCCCATATATACACTATACTAAGTTAAAATAAAATAGAAAAATCTTGGTTAATATGGAAAGATGCCCAAAGTATCACATTAGGGAGGATAAATAAAATAGAAAATTATATATATGGACTGTGGTTTAGCTCATTTGTGAGAGTGCTGCTCTGAACTATCTGAGGACTCAAATCCAATCCCCAGGACCACAAAAATGGGAGAAGGATGTGGCAATCCACTCCTGATGCAATCCCAAAACAAGCAGCCATTGAAAATCCTATGAGGGTCACTATGAGTTGGACCCTACTCGATGGCACCTAACAACAACAACAATATACATATATAATTATACATATACACACAGACGGATACATAAACATACACAGTCCTGTGCTACATAGTGATGTTTTGATCAGCAGCACAACTGCTTATGTGTTGGCATAGACATAGAAATCTAGAAAAGTATATAATAAATTGTTCATAATGAGATGGGGAAAGATAATGGGTAACTAACTATATTCTGCTGGGATTTAGCTCAGTGGGTAGAGGGCTGCACTGCAGTCTCTGAGGCCCCGAGTTCAATTCCCAGTATCACAAAAATGGGAGCAGGGCCTGGCAATCCACTCCCAAGGCAATCCTGAAGCACTCAGCCATTGGAAACACTGTGAGGGTCGCTATGAGTTGGATACCGACTCGACGGCACCTAACAACAACAACAACAACTATATTCCATGTATTCATGTAATGTTTGATTTCTTGACATAAGCATTGTACAGAATGAAAACGAATCTAAGATAAGTAGACACTGTGCCAACAAAGGAGCGAAGGGTGGTAAAGCCTGGGAACAGATGTGGGCATCACATAGAGGGGACAGCAGGCTGCCTGACACCTCTCAGGCACAGGCTAGGAGCTGGAGGCAGCACAGGATGCTCCGCAGCACAGCATCTTCCGCAACATATGAACAAAGGTGGTGTCGATGTTTCTGCCGAGAATGGAATTTTAAGAAGATGTGATATAACCAAATCTGTATTTCAAAAAGTTACTCATTCATTATTTTCATTGTTAAATATGACCTCTCCACCTATCTTGGGGCTACACTGAGGTCACTTGAACTGTGCTTGCTTTTGAAATTTTTTATATCTTTATTTTTATTTACATACATATGTACATATGTATTTCTATTTTATTTATTTTTATGCTCACTTTTTTTAAACAATGGAATTTTATTTTCATGAAAAACTTGGTATATAATCATTTAGTAAAGGAAGAGCAAACATTCATTTTCCTATCCCATGACTCTTAAGAAAAGCATTAATAAATATCTGTGAACAGACTAAAGGTAAGGCAGACTGGATAATAAACCAGCTCTGATGTTTGCACTCCCTCACTTTTTTAGACTTCACTTCCTTGCCCCTATTCCTCCCTGGGAGGGTCTACAGCTGTGTTTGGAGACCCTGATTCTGAGCCACCAGCCCTCTCTGGCCCTGTTATTTCAGAGTGCGGGGCTTACTCGCTTTTCTCCAAACATCTTTGAGTTTCTGGTGGATTCTCTTCTCTCTTCTTTGCTCCTATAGTTTCTAAGGTAACATAAGCACCCTGCCATTTTCTTTTATTTACACACCATTACCCAGTTTTTCCTTACCAGCCAAAGTAAATCCAAAGTAAGTTTTTGTCACTTACACCTCTGACTCCCAAGGACCAGCCCCTTGGTTGCTGAGCTACCAGTGCCAAAACAAGCCAAACACCTGATCTGAAGAGCAAGAACAAGAAAAAGAGTTGGGCTGCCTTGCTGGCTTTGAATTCCACCTCTTTCCACTTTGCTGGGTGCCTTGCAGGAGGAACAGTGGAGGATGGAGACAGGGAAGAAGCAATTGTCTCTCTTGAGCAAGCGATTTTCTCTGAAACAGGTGGATCTCTTATAGAAGGTGAATGCGAATGCAAAAAAGGAACTACATCCCTGGAAGACCACATCTTGTTTTACCTCTGGCTCCAATCCTTGGAAGTGATAATATTGTCTCGCAACCCACTGTGAGGCTCAGTCTTTTGCCAGGAGTCCACTATGGTGTCTAAATCCTGGGTGTCTTATCCTTGGAACACTTTCTCACTCTTGTCAACCACAAGCTGGGGAAGATTTACAGTGGAATATTCCTTCCTGTTCTCATCTACCGCCTGTCACCTGGCAATAGCTAACCTCCTCGTGTGCCACCATCACCCCCATCACTGAAATATTAGTAATTTCATGGGAAAAAAGTGAAAACCAATTTTCCCACATACACTTGGGGTCTATTAATGCCTTCAGAAAACACAGCTCTGCCCCATGGAGTTCAGAAAATGAGCCGAAACCATGAAGCCTGAATAAACTCTGAGGGAGGCTGCCCACCCTCATGGCTGTGTCCTCTCCCCTCCAAAGCCTCCCCAGGAGATAACGAGAGGTCATAAAGAGACACATCAGCTGAGAGAGGACACAGCTCACGCATCCACCACCAGGGCTGTTTATGACCTGCATGGAGGAAGGCAGCATCAGGAGCAGAGGGCAAGGTCCCCAACAGGGTCACAGAGGCCAGCAGAGATGAATGGTGTTTGTACCACAAAGCCAGACAGGGGATTTGCTGTTCCTTGTTGGATTATCTGTACTTTTATTCACAAATGGTTGAGCACTTCAGAGGATCCAGAGGCCCTCAAACCACCTGGCTGGACTCTGGTTAGGAAAGTCTCACAGATAAACAAAAGAAGTCACTGGCCCCCAGCTCCATGGGGTCAGTCTTTTCTGCCCAGAGGACACAGACAAGGACAGAGTTCACACTGCCATGCTTCCCACTTACCTGGAAGAAATGACTCCCCTCTTCCACCAACTGGAAGCAACCGGAAATATGGTCACTTAAAATTCAATGAAAGCCAGTCCTTGTGTCTCCATGGAGCACCCAACGGGTCACAGGGGGCCATGTCTGGAAGGAGACCCCATGCTTGCGCCCTGTTCTTCCATATATATCCATTCTCACCAAGGCACTCCTAGACTCCAGCCTCTGTGGCTGTGCCACCAGGCTGTTTTTTAGAACAATGTTTACCCATTTATCACCTCAAGTTTTCTTCTCACATTTCAAGGCACAGTATCCCAGCAACAAGACACAGACAGGGCCACTTCTGGACTTCACACATCTTTGTATATATATTTTATTATAATAAATAAAACACTGTATGATAATTACTTATTTACCCATACTTATTTATTTATTTTATTATAACAGAAAACACTGCATCGTAATTGTTCATTTGCCTATCTTTTTCATCTCCTCATGTTCCTAAAATAAACCCCCCAAAGATTCTCACTTATTTGAGGACCAGGACTTTATGCTGTAGAGCCTCTTAATCATATTTGGAGGCAGCTAGATTAAGGGATAAAGAGGAGAGGGATCAAAGTACTAATGAAATTGGGGCAGATTAAGTAATTATATCTGTGTACACACATAGGAACTGACTCCTTTTATACTTATCTTTGGGATGCTTTTATGTGGTTAGATGCTGTTATATGATTATGGCTGTTATTTTGAACCATTCACGGTACTATTTAAGTAGGGACTTATGAAAGAACAAGGGAGGTTTTTAAATTCTCCTTAATCACAGCAAAATAAGGGAGGGAAAGTAATTTAGTGAAAGGGCTTTTCTGTTTCTATGGTTCTGGTTTAACAAGGCTCCTGAACAGCCTCTCCCTCTCTCCGTTGAAATACCCAGGAAGCCACTGGAAGTGTAAAAGCTGGGCTGCTCCTCCTGACCTAGGCCTGAAGTTCTAGAAGAACTTCCAAATTCACTAATGCCCCTGTGTGCAGAGCCATAGGAGAGGGCTTTCATACCTTAATTCTGGGGCTGTCTCTATCCCTCATCCCTGTCTGCCCCAGCCTCACCACCCTCAGCTCATTCCCAGCAACACCAACCTCTCAGAGACAGAGTCAAGGTCAGAGTCTGAAGCTATCACGCAGCAGGATCCCGTCTTTGCCAAGCAGAGGAGCTTCTGGAACTGGCTGAAGTAGGGAAGTACAGGTGTCACTCAGAGAACCAGGCACCTGAGAATGGCCTGTCTGTACCTAAAACCAAAGGGGAAAGCTCCGAACTCCTCCTCCATGTCACAGAAGTGGCTGCTGGGACTCCACTTTTCTCTGCTTTTCTCTGGCTCTCCCCTCCCCGATAGGCTCTCCTCACCTGGCCACAGGTGTCCTCCCCAGGCCTGACAATTTGACCTCCAGGGCCAAGAGCTCTGCAGGGTCCCCCTCCAGGGCTTGCTCCTGCTCAATCCAGAGGGCTCTGTGGGGTCCAGAATAGACCCAGGCCCAGGGCAGTCAGAGAGGACAGGGGGACACAGCACATCCCCAGGAGCCCACAACAGACTGGGACAAGCTTTCAGAAGAAGTTCTTCCTCCACCTTCTGGAAGACAACTGTGCAGCTCAGAGGAGGCTGAGGCTCACCTAATTCTGAGACGCCTGCATGAGTTTGCTAGGGCCACCTTAACAAAGGCTTACAGAAGGAATGGGGCTCAAACCTGGGGCATTTCTTGTCTCACAGACCAGGACTGTAGAGGTTTGGGATCAAAGCATGGATAAATGGGCTTGGCCCCCAGGAGGCTGGGAGGGAAGGATATTTTCCTGGCTTCTCACCTTGGCTTGTAGATAGCTGTCTCTGCCTTTGTCTCTTCACCCCACCTTCCTTCTTTGCGTGAGTCTGTCCACATTTTTCCCTTTGAATAAAGACTCTTGTCATATTGCATCACATGTCTGTCAGCTTGTCATGCTGTGGGGACTTGCGGGTTGCTGTGATGCTGAAAGTTATGCCAACAATATCTCAGATACCAGTAGGGCCACCCTTGGTGGACAGGTTTCAGTTGAGCTTCCAGACTAATACAACCTAAGAAGAAGGATCCCGCTGCCCACTCCTAAAACAACTAGTCATTGACGACCCTATGAATAGCAGAAAATCACTGTCAAATATGGTGCCAGAAAATGGGCACCCCAGGTTGGAAGGTACTTAAAAGATGACTGTGGGAGAGCCACCTCCTCAAAGTAGTTGTTGTTAGGTACTATTGAGTCAAGTCCAATTCACAGTGACCCTCATAGGGTTTTCAATGGCTTATTGTTTGGGGATTGCTTCCGGAGTGAACTGTCACATCCTTCTCTCATTTTCTCGGTGCTAGGGATCAAACTTCGGTCCTCAGAGACAGTGGAGCAGCATGCTACCCACCGAGCTAAATCCCAGCACCCCCTCTCCCCGTTCAAAATAGAGTCGATCTTAATGATGGGAATGGAGTAAAGCCCCTGGGACCTCCTTTTGTGGATGTGGCATGACTCAAAATGAGAAGGAACATAGTTGTTATAACAATGGGCTCAAACATAAAAAGATCATGTGCATGGCACAGTGCTGGGTAGTGCTTTCTTCTGTTGCATATAAGGTTACTATGAGTCAGATCTGACTCAATGGCACCTAACAACAACAATAATTGTTGTATTGGATTAGGGACCACAATAATGAATTCATATTAATTGATTACACTTTCAATGACCCTATCTGCAAATAATGTCACGTCTTGAGGTCTCATGGGTTGCAAATTCATTGTGTGAATTTGCAGAGGGAAGAAAAGTAGCTCACCCCATATTATGGTTCCTAAAAAGGAGGTACTTTTGCCTAGACACATGGCACCCTGGGGAATCTGACCATCTTAGTGGTACTCTACCAGGGGAAACCCAGAACTACTCCAGAGGATGTCTCACCAGAAATTCAGAACTGAGTGCTCTATCTTCCAGGCATGGCTGTGAGACGATTGCTTATAAGCAGATTTGAAAGACCAAGAGCCAGCCTTGTAACTGAAAAACATGCAAAGCAATAACTAAACTAATTTTTCTTCTTTCATATGGGTGCAAAGTTAAAGCAAGACTCCATTTGGCAGAGAGAGTGGTTAAATGAACATAAACATGTATTGCTGATGGAAATGAAAAACAGAACTCCACTTTTGGAAACAATTTGGTGATTTGATCGAGGGCCTTTTTAAGAAGTTGTGAAATTTGATCTAAGAGTCTTGATTTTAGACATTTTTCTTCAGAAACTCACAAGGGCTACATTGTAAATTTTCTATAAAAGATATTCTTCCAAGCATCAATTATAATAGCAAAAAAATAGAAAAATACTCTCACTGTTCAATAAAAAGTAGTATGGTTCATTTATAGAGTACTACATTAAAATTAAAAATGAGTTGTCAAATAGTTATTTTTAATGGCAATAACTTTATGATATAATATTAAGTGAAGTATAAATAAAACAAACTAAAGATGTAATACATAATATAATTGTGTTTAAAATATTATAGAAGAACTAATAGAAATCTTAGCAATAATTATCTACTCGTAGGATGGAATATTTGCTAATAGGTGATCAGATTAGACATTCATTTTACTGTTTTAATTTCTATATTTCCCAAACATCTAATGAGGAGTATATTTATATATGGTTGTGTTGTCGTTAGGTACTCTGGAAACGGTATCGGATTCATAGCGATCCTACGTACAACAGGCAAAACACTATTGTCAGTGCTTCTCTGCTATTCACAGGGTTTTCAATGGTGGACTGATTTTTGAGAGTGGGTTGCCAGGTCCTTCTCCTGTATTTATATATTACCTTTCTGAAGAAAAGAGAATTAATTTTTTTTAACATTGTGCTTTTCTTTCTGTTTTCTCTTCTCTTTTCTTCCTTCTTCTCCATTTTTATTTTCCACCAGAACTTAAGTTTGAACAAGGACTAAGTGCTCACAAAGACTGTGGCCCATTTTTATTCATTAGCTTCCCATTTGTTTCTCATTACTGTTGCATCCATTATAACTGTATCCATATTCTGATGCTTATGAAAATTACATAAGAATCTCAATTTTTTAACTTGTTATCACTAAGTAAGAAAGCATTTGCCTTTTTCTTTCAGATTGCTTAGTGACCCAAGGGTGAGAGTGGTTTAGTGAGTGGAGAGTTGATAAATAATGGAATCATGGTAAGATTTATGAGGACTAGACACACTAACACCTTGACAGAATTTCAGTCACTTATAGACTATATTTTTCTACATTTCTCTTGTAGCTCCTACCTTGGAATTCCTCTATGGTATAAATATGCTGTACTTCATACAGAAGAATATAAATATGTGACATTATTAGCATGGCATTACAAACTTGTCATAAACTCTTCCAATCCTTTTTGTCACTTTTGACAGGTTGATCTTTCTAAAGAAAGAATTTGTCCTTGTTCATTTCCCAGCTTGAAATCCTTTGACAAATGTTTTGCTGTGTCTCCAGGATCCTCAAGACTCAGCCCCCATGCTCCCCAGTTGCCCACAGTGTTGGTGGCAAAAGCTCCCAACTGGGTTATCCTAGGCCTGAACAGCAGTTGTGTCCAATACCACATCCTCTTCCCTAGAATAGCCCACTTCTAAGGACTAGTCAAGGCAGGGATGCAAAACCTGACCACCTTATTTTTAGTGAGGACAAATCTAAAGGGCCATCCCAGCTCTAGAGTTCATCTGGGATTTTCCCTGACAGTCACTGCTCCTTCCATCATTGCTCTACAAATGTTCATGTGGACACTTCCTAATACATACAATAATGCAAATAAATCTCTTTCTCAGCATCTGCTTCCTAGGGAACCCAGTTTAGGACTGTATTGACAGGACTGGTCTGAGGAAGCTGACTGCAAAATGGAATTTAGACGTGGATTATCCTGGGCAGCTGGCTATGAGAATGGGATCCCTACTGGTAAGTGGAACATAAATAGCCACAGATGCCCTGAAGTAGTGATCTTGCTAAAACTTTCCCTTTTAGCAACCTGGGATGGGATACCAAAGGAAAGGATTATACTGGGTCAGGAATTATCTTGATACTTGAGAAGTTCCAGGAAAGCAGAAATTATAAGAACTATGGAATTTTGATAGCTACTTTTGGATGCCATCAATACACTGAAGATAAAGAATAAAAAAAAAAAGGCCATCAATCTGACCGATTGAAGAGATGGAGAACCTCCTTGGCATGACAAAGAGTGACTCATATCTTCCATAGCTAGAGGTGAAAATAAATAAGTAAATACCCTAGCATCAAGCCCAGCACATGTTTATAAGAGTAGCAGAGCTTCAGAGGAGGTTGGATTCTCCACCCCAACAAGTCCTGTTATGACAAAGTCAGGACCCTTGGAAAAGAGTGAAGCTCTGAGTCATGGAATGGGAACACCTAAACTAGAATCCCAGGATGCTAGGTTTCACTGAGATCACTGCACCTTTCTTTTTCCTGTTAGAGGTTGGACCCTCTTCCTTGCTTGAAGACAATGAGAAGTCCTCTATTTTGCAAGACAGCACATACCTCCTTACTACTGGTCCCCACCAATAATTAGACTTTCCAGAAAGCTTCTCAGTTTACTAAGAGAAGAAAGAGTGGTACCCCCAAAGAAGCTTTGGGATATAATCAGCAAATAAAGCAAAAAGTGATATGTAGGACTCCATCTTGAAGGTACTGGGACAAGAGAGGCAGAAATGTTGCATGAGAGAAGGTTTACCGACATGGAAGTCCTCTGTGATACAGGATTTAACACCCTGGCTAGCACTGCAGAAGCCAGAGCTAATGTCATGCTTGAATAGCTTATTCACAGCAATATGGATGATAGAAATCCCAAAATAATAGAGGTTAAGTGGTGAGCTTAGACATCAGAAGCAAGAGGGGGTGATATTCATAGTAACTGCAGAATTTTTGTAGCAGCCTAAAAGCTCTGGTGGTAATAGAACAAGTCATAGGTACACAAGAGATGGGTACCAACAAGGGTGATTTTCAGGCTATATATCAACATCTATCAAAGATGGATGCCTAGAGAAGTTAGGACATCTGCTCCAGTAAAACATCACAATCACCTTTCCAGTTTCTGGACCTAAGTGCTGAAGCAAAGTCTAGGTCTGCAGGAGGAAGAACCCACAAAAGTGTGGCAAGTGTATTCACTAAGGTTACTCCCAGTCACTTTCTAAAAGTCATTGGGCCCTTTGCTTTAGTAATGTATTAGGGAAACGCTTTAGTAATGCATTTAGGGAAACAGCTAAATATTTCAGCAGCCATGGTCCAGTGTCCAAGTTGATCAGATACCAAGAGACCAAGAGACAGTGTCCTTGGCAGAGTAGGGCAGATGAAGACCAAGTAATCGGCAGAGTCCTGGCCCTGATCTGGTTTGTGGTAAATACAGTGAGTCCATGACCCACCCAGCAGTCATTTCTTATACTCCCTAAATGATCTTTGGGAAGGATATATATGAGAGTTGGTAGAAACCAGACATTGTCCTGGGAGGTAAGAGCTAT
Source organism: Pedetes capensis (assembly GCA_007922755.1). Lineage (NCBI taxonomy): Eukaryota > Metazoa > Chordata > Mammalia > Rodentia > Pedetidae > Pedetes > Pedetes capensis. Next base: position 71,100 of record VMDO01001171.1, read on the forward strand.
CACAGTGGGAGACCACATGGAAACCCTGTACGCTCCCTCTCCTATCACCAGCACAATAATCAAAAGCAGTTTTGCACCATGGGGAAATCTCAGAGACTAATATGGCCCTCAACTAAACCCCACTACTTTACCAGTTTACACTCAAAATATCCAGCTGGGCATGGTGGCTCAAGTCTGTAATATCCCAGTTACTTGGGAGGCAGGGACAGAAGGATCAAGGCCAGAGGCAGCTTGTATAACTTAGAGAGACACAGCCTCAAGATAAAAAAAAAAATTAAATGGGCTAGGGGGTGCAGCCCAGTGGTCAAGCTCTTGCAAAGTATGTCTTAGGCCCTGAGTCCTGAGTTCAATCCCTGAGAAAAAAGAAAAAAAGAAAAACTCAGAACATCCAGACAGATACTAATGGAAGGCAGTAAACTGCCACACCCTCAGCCACTTATACACCCCAGTTGTGGTCTCTGCCATCCTCACTAGCATAGGGTAACAACATCCCTGGTATTTGTTATGCAACCATTGACCCGACACATGCATTATTTGGCATCTCTATTGACAAGGAAGATGAGTTTGCATATACATGTAGCACACATGAATATACATTTACAATTTAGCTCCAGGGCTTGTGAATTTTCCTACCCTCTGTCATACTGCATTCTGAGGAGACCTAGAGCATCTGGCTATCCCATCCACCTTACTGATAGCATCACACTAAACAGACTAGCTGAGTGAAAAGCAGCAAGTATGTTGGAGGACTTGATAAGATACATCACATTCTTCCAAGTGATCAAAGATAAGTCTTAGGAAGATTAAGAAAATCACAATTTTAGGAGCATGTATTAGTCCAACTTCAACAGTCTCTACAGTCCAAGTCCAAAGTCTCCCCTGAGACTCAGGCAAACTCAGCTGTGGGCCCCTGCAAGACAACAGTTTATATACTTCCAACATATAATTGCACAGAGTAAGCACTCCCACTCCAAAAAGGAGGATTGAGGGCACAGAAAGAAACAATCAGTCCATAGCAAGACCAATATCCCACAGGACACACAAAACCTGTCAGTTCAAGTCTGGCATCTGGCACACATACATAATCTGGCATTTGGTATCTGGCATCATCTGAACTCAAACAGGCCCCTGGTCTTGTCATTTGCAGTAAAAATGGCCCTGCTGAGCTGGTTCCGCTTTTTGCCAGCAGCTTCTATTGGCAGAGGTTCAGAGCGCTGGCTTCTCTAACATCATGGGGTCTCCATGGCTGGTTAGGGGCCACTCTCAAAGCTTCACATATCAGCCCCTCAGGGTCTCTGCATACACAGTGCATCCAACCCCCTAGCTAGTACATGCTGCATCTTTAAGGATATCTTCTGAAACCTTGGTGGCAGATTCCATAACCCCTTAACTCTTGTATTCTGGATGCCTGCAAAACCAGCACCACATGAATGTTGGCAAGGTTTTCTGCTAGCTTGAGGGGTGGCTTCACCTATTTGAACCACAGCTGCAGCCATGGCTTCTGTATGCCCAGGCCAAGAAACCATTTTCCTGGGTGGCCTCTATTTAGGAGTACATCAGGAAGAAACACAGTTTTTCAGATACTCCCTATTCAAATGAGTTTTCCAGTTCATGCTCACCAGACCCTTAGATGAGAGGAATCTGGCCAATGCCTTTGCTGCCTCAAGTCAATCTTTATTGTCCCAATACAAAGGGCAGGACTTTTCTTTATTTTGGCTTTTCTCCTTGTTGGAACCGGCCTTGTTCACTATAACTTTTAAAAACCTCTCACCTCCAAGGCTTTTTATCTCTTTAAATAGCATATTTTCCAGATCTTCCTATACTGCCATTTCCTCCATTTTTCCATAAATCTTGCTGAATATAGCTGAAAAAACTAAATTCAGTTCAGTTTTGACACAACCCAGCATTAATGCAGACCCCATAAAGTCTACACTTGTAGATGGGCCGTACTTCACGTGCTGGCTTTGAGAACTGTGTTTTAGGAACCATCTGCATTTTTTACAAACCTAGCTGTAAATTTTTGGGTTCACGTAACCCCTCAGGCTTGAAAATTCACTGGAACAACTCATAGAACTCTAAGTGCTATATTTACAGTTAAAGTCTTAGTGTAAAGAACCTAGAGTTGTTGTTGTTAGGTGCCTTCGAGTCCATATCCGACTCATAGCAACCCTACGTACAATAGACAAAACATTATTGTCAATGCTTCTCTGTGGTTTGGAGTGGGTTGCCGGGTCCATCTCCCAAGCCTGCAACACCTGGTGTTCCCAGGTGGTCTCCCATCCAAATACTAACGAGGCTCGACCCTGCTTAGCTTCCGAGATCTGATGGGATCAGATGCCACAGGCCTACGGCTGCAAATGAAAGCCCAGAGTAGGAATAGCTAAATGAAGACACATTTATGGCAGGTCAGGAGGCCATGGGGACACAGAGCTTTCACTGTTCCTCCTAGGATCCAGATGTGCCAATCTTCTAGCCCCTCAATACTTTCAGTACCCAGGAAACTCCGCTGAGCGGGAGTCTCCCTTTTCATTATGTGGGCATGGCTGAAGGAATCATTTGCCCTGTAATTGAGCTCAGACTCCAATTCCTTTCTCTCCCTGGAGGTGGGCTGGCTCAAAGTTCCAACCCTCTAATCACAAGTCTGGTGCTATGATTTGGATGTGGTTTGCTTACTGAAAGCTTGTTCCCTAGTAACTTTGTAATGGCCTTGAAAGGGGGTGGGGCTTTTAAGAGGTGGGGCTTACCCAGACATGCTTGAGTTTTGACCACCCATGTGACGAGTTCGTGTCTTCTGAGTAGGTTAGGTTTCCCAGGAGATCAGTTCTTGAGGAAGCAGGTGGTTGTAAAAGAGCAAGCCTGGCCCATCTCCATTGTCTTGTTTCTTTTCTCACCTTATGACACTCCTCCCTCCCCCATCATGTGGTGCCACCCTCATGAGACCTTCACCAGAAGCCCATACCAGAGATATGCTCCTGTACCTCTAGTACTATAGACTAAATAAACCTCTTTTCTTTACAAGTACCCACCTCAGGCATTTTGTTATAGACAGTTGGTGTTTAAGGTGACCAACCCCCATCCTGAAGCTATCTAGGGCTCACCATGATTTACTTCATTAGCATGATGAGAGCAGTCACATCACTCAGAAAATTCCAAGTGCTTTTGAAACTCTGTGTCAGCAAACAGAAAAAAACACCAGATATATTTATTACACCACCCATAGTGACTTCCCTACGTGAGGGCAGCCTGTATCCAATAGACTGGTCAGCATAGCAGTGGAGGTGTCTGGTAAAAGCATGACTCTTTTGCCGTGAGATGGGGTCACTCTGAAGGGCCATCCCAGCCCAAGAGCTCCTGTGAGATTGGTTGTAGCTTCTGTTGAGGTAAAATTGTCCATTCAAAAATGTCCTCAGTTTCCAACTGAGGAACAATCTCCAATAAACTTCCTGCATGCAAGTGCCCTTTCAGCCTACCTCTTATGAAGGCTAACCCAGGACATCTGTTAATAGCTGGCAAGATCAAATTTAGATGTCAAAGCAGGCAAGGCCACTCACATGCTCACTATTTCTTTAATATCAATTGTACAATCTTTGAACTTTACACTTCTACCATACTGAATTTCACCCTAACATCCCTGGATGCTGCCATTTAGCTGATGGGTTGGATTAGGTGGTGCAGGGGATTAGCTGCCGCCTCCCAGCCTCTGGAAAACCTGCCACCCACTCATAAGCAGCCCCAAACAGCCTCCCCAGTTGTAGCAGTGTTTATCTGGAGACAGTTTTGCCCAACACTGTTTATGTTAGTGCTTCTTGTCATTACCACAGTTTAGTTAAGAACTATGTCAATCAGTAAAGTATGAAGGCAAAAGAGATTGTTTCTATGTAAACAAAACAAAATGCTTTGGAAAGTTTTGGCAAGGGTGAATTTTAACTATAATGACCCTCTAACTTGGACAAAACCATAGGAAAAAATGAGGAGCATATGTCAATCTCTAGAAGTTGCCCCAAGAAATTTGTTTCTAAGTGACTTCAATTTCTCACCCTACTTGAAAGAAAGAGTGACAAGATTCAGCATTAAGGGTGTAGCTCTCCAAGAAAGAAAGCGTGAAATTGCACATAATCAAGAAAAGGCATTGGCCCTTTGTAAACAGTCAGACAAACATAAGTACACTAACATGTTTCAATGTGAAATAAAATACTTAAAGTGTTCATGCCCTTTACATGTTGCTGTTGATGTTAGGTGCTGTACAGTTGGGTCAGA
>VMDO01001171.1:75456-215128 GCA_007922755.1 Pedetes capensis
TATATATATATATATATCATAGCCTGCATTAACTAGTCTTGTGAACCTTCCAACCACTCACCTGAGGGCCTCCCAGAACATCCCTACTGGACACAATTACCTTGCAGCACCCCACAGCTCATGCCCCAGTCTCTGCACAGGCTGCTTCCTTCCCCCAGAATCCCATGGTCTCTCCAACCTCCTCTTTCAAAACTCAGCTCAATTCCTGCTTCTTCCAGGGAACTCCAGGCTCCTGAGATTTCACAGGCTCCATCATGTGCTCTGTGTAGTCAGAGCTCCTAGGGATGCCACCCTGCTGTTGCCCATTGACTTGCCTTCCTCCAAAACCACTAGGCAGTGCCTGCCTATCGGCTGCCCATACAGGCCTTTGCTCAGTGTGGCCCAGCACATAGCAGGAACTTGATAAATATTTGTGGAATAGATACATTTATGAATGATTCACCAATCTTGCATTTCTTTCCACAAGAGATTGGCTCAGAGGCAGTTCCCCACTATTTCTGACTACTGCCCTACTGCGCCTTCCATAAGGAGATGGCCTGGAGATGTTGGAGACATGTTCTTACGGAGTAAAGTGGAGTAAAGATAACTGTGACCTTCAGAGATGGACCCAGGAAACTGGAATTCCTGAACATTGACTAGCTGTAGTCAAGAAAGGTAATTAACACAAAGTCTGTAATGGCACCCTGGCCTGGTGGGGTAATGGAGCTTGCCTCAACACAGGTACTTGGAGACCCTTGGAAATAGGTAAAAGCTGGTGGCACCAAAGAAGGATTTTGGGAACCTTCTTGTAAACAAGAACAGAATTTATTCAGCTTCACCTACCAAGGTGAACAAAAGGGGGTGCAGCACAATGCTTGATGAAAGTGTCCAATGGTGTGTCTCCTGTTGCCTCTCACAGTTCCCCTTCTCTACTCTCCTCCTCTCCAAGGCGGGGGAAGTAAAGCAGACAGCTCTTCATGTCTTGCTTGGAGCCTTCACAGCTTTGGAGGCCTTGGTCTTGACACAGAGTCTTGCTTGCAGTTCTCAGATGTTTCCACTGGTGGTGTTGGAGGTTGCAGGTCTCAGGAGTAGGGTACAGGGGTCAAGTTTGAAAGGGCTCAAAGAGCAGGGGAACAGGGAAGGATCAAGGACATAAGGGACACTGGGTGCAGTGGCACACACCTATAATCCCAGTGGCTTGGGAGGTGGAGATAGGAGGATCGCAAGTTTGAGACCAGAGATAGTTTGTGTAACTTAGTGAGACCATGTCTCAAAAAGTAAAAAAAAAAAAAAAAAAAGGCTGGGAGTACAGCTCAGTGGTCCATCACTTGCAGAGCATGCAAGCACAAGGACCTGGGTTCAACCCCCAGTACCACAAAATAAATAAATAAAAATAAGGGACAAAAGGAAAGCTAGTAGTTTTAGTGGTGATTTATATACCTTTTATGAAGGGGGTGTGGATCCAGAAATAGCCCATCAAGGAGTGGCTCATGCCAGGTGTGGCAGTTATGTAACTAGGGATTTGAAAAAGAAAAATTTTGATAGAGGGGGCTAGGTGAGGGCCAGGCCAATCACTGAAGGTCCTTTATTGACCAATTGGGTGGCTCTGGGCAGACAATCAGATTGAAGAAGGCCACACCAGAGTTGGGCTGCTTGGGGGCCATCTTGGATCACTTGATGGGAGGGGTAGGAGTAAAGTACGTGAATGGTGAAAGAGTAGGTGAAAGGTGAACTGGGACTTGGGCAGTCATATTGGCTCTTAGTGAGTCAAACAGGTCCCAGTCCAGGTTCCTAGGTTAAGGGTGACCAGAGGTGGGAGGGGCAGGAACAGGGCAGGATCTCGGGAGAGCTCAGACCTTGGCCTGGACTGAGAAAGCCTCAACCTGAGCACCCTCCTGGTCCACTATGGGACATCACCCTGCCACTGGACTCCCTCTGGCCATGAGCGGGAACCGATGGCCAAAGACCCGTCATCTGGTGAGGGGGAGCCGGGAACCCAGGAGCCGCATCGCCTGGAAAGGAGGCTTATGCCCACGGCTGCTCTGAGAAGCCTTGAGAAAGGCAGGCTCAGAGGCTTCTGCCCACAACGGCTCCTTGCTTCTTTTCTTCCCAATGAAGACTCTAAGTGCTCTGCTCCAACAGCTCTTTATTTCTTCCTTGTCTGTTCTGGTCAACGGAATGGACCCAGACTGCTCCATGTACTGCCCTTATATACTCTTCTGGGGCTTGCCGGGGACCAATGAGAGGCAGTCACCCTGTATGTGTTTCAGCCAATCAGAGGGGATATTCAAATTTGTTTTGTAAAAGTAGCCAATCAGGGGTGGTTCCAGAATAGTCCAATCAGGAGCTGTTCTGGGGTTTGGAAACAACCAATCGTGTCAAGGGGACTGAGGCAAGGGAATAGATGTCAGTGCCATCTTGGAGAGCTCAAAGACCCTGAGTTCCCGGATGTAGGGCAAAGGTGACTGCCTGGAGAACAAGCCTCAGTCCTCCAAGGGGCCTAGATAGGCCCCGGGGCAAACTGCCTCTCTAGGCAGTGCCCTACAGTCCACCTTGGGGGTGTCCAGATAATTCCCTACAGCATCCTTAAGTCACCAAGAAGGAGCTGCAACATACTGCAATGAAGTCTATCTTTAGAGAAGAAAATTTATACACACACACATGCACGCGCACACACACACGCACGCACTAGTAGCTCAGGGAAAAGATATGCAGACATACAGTGATTTGTCCATGTCTTCCTCTTTGTGGAAATAAAAGCCAAAATTACCCACACTTAAATGTACACAGCTGCCAGGTTTTTGTGTTTCTTTCTTCTTTCCATTCTTTCTTTTTTTTTATAAACTTCTCAATTTGGAAAGATGTATAATGGCTATAATAATCCTTGTGTTCCAATTCTATGTACTCAAATTCATATAATGGCCTTTTATTGGTTAAGGAAGAAAATGACACTTCTTCAGGAAGATAGCTGATCACTGCCCTCAGAAAGGAAGGTGCAATTTATTTGTAGATGAGTATGCTGCAAGTAGCAAATGGCATTAATTAATCTACCTTCCACATACATCATTTCTCTCTTCCTAGAGGCACCAAACAAAATTGAGCACACAGTGTGCAAAACTGGTTACCTGATGACAAATCGCTGGCATAGCTGAATATCCCAGTGGTATTCTAGATGGTGTGGCAAAGAAAGCAGGGACAGTGACATTGTGCCCACTGGGTTTCCACTGGGAGCTTACCTAAAAGTTCTGATCTGGAATGCGATGTCTGTAGCTGACAGATCCTGCCTGTTCCCCCTCCTGCCCTCCTATAGCAGACTCCATCCAGAAGAGGTCCTGTGGTAGGAGGGTCCCGGCAATGTCCCCACCTGTAACCTGCACCCACCTGCTTACTAAGGAGCCCAAAGCTGCAGCCACACAAGCTGTTAGCACAGCAAAGAAAAATGAAGTGAAATATCATCAGATGTGTCAGTTCCTCAGCATTCAGAATGTTTCCCAGAGCTCCAGGGAACCCTCAGAAGCCACACGTGTTTTCATGGTAGAGTTTCTGGAATGAAGAATCAGTGCAGAGTTGCAGCCCAAACTGCCAAGGCACTGCCTGATGCCCCATCCCCTTGGTCTGCCATGCATACAGCTTCCTGTGTCTTCCCTCCCAAATGCCAACCCATGCTCCTGTTGAAGGTGACTGTCATTAGACCACCAGACCTGCTTTGCCTGTGGAAGGAAAGTCAGCAGTGTCTGGGAGTTTGGGGTGCAGCCCTTTGCCCACAGCTGGGTGATCCAGAGCCAGAGGTACCAGTCCCTTCATCTCTCCAATTCCAGCTGCAATGACCAGCCACGCTGATGGTAGGGGCTGCCCTGGTGTTAGCACTAAAACTTCCATGTTCCAGAAACTTTTCCATTTTGAGCACACCAGAGCAGTTGTTCAGCCAGTACTCCCTGATGGATTTTATACCAGAGAGTTTCCTGGAAACAACCACCCAGTGTCTGTCACCTTCCTGTAAACTCTCACCTCGGGACCTGCCTCTGCAGAGCCCAAGATGACAGTCTATAGAAGCGCTGGCTTCCTAGCAAGAAACTCTCTCCAGCCCTCTGCCTGTCTACCTGGGCCACAGTGACTCTCCCCAGGCTGAGCTGGCCCTCTGAGCTCTGCAATGAGGTGGAGGGACTCTGAACACAGGCTCTCCACCCCCCTGCCACCTCCTGGCCCTGAACAGTACTGCTCCCTCCCGATGAGGGGCAGGGCAGCTCCATCACCTCTGTCTTCCACCCTGCCCTTTAATCTCAGAGCAATTTAGTTATAATAGAAGCCAGTCCATGGGCGCCTCCCGCAGCAAGTAGGGCCTCACTCAGGGTAGAAAGAAACAAGACCCCATTGTGACCCGGAAGGCTCCAGAGCAGCCCCTTCTGACCCCTCCTCTCTGACCTGTGGGCTTTGGAGGTGCTCTCTCCTCAGCTTGCAGGACACCCCTTCCGTAAGGGCATGACTCAAAGGCCCCACCTCAGCCAGCTATCCCTTGATGTCCCCACTGAATCAGGAATGCCTCCTTGTCCACCTTTGTCCGCCTCCGCGGGTGCAGGTTTCCATCCCTGGGGGTTGCCCGCACTGTCCCCAACAGGACTGGCCCATGACAGATGCGTAGTCACCCATCACATTTCTTATCTGTCAACCTCCCACCTCTGCCACAGCCTCAGGAGACCAGGATGCGCTGCCAGAGGCACCAGCTGAGTCCCCACTGGACCACTCACTGCCAACCTGTCACCTTGCATCCGAGCTGCTCCAACTCATCCTGGGAGGGGAAAGGCACCTGTGCCCGCTCCTGTCCTACATCTGTGATGGGAGCTGCACACCCTGAGTCTCTGCAGAACACCTGGCCAGGTCTTGGACAGCAGTGACTGGTGTTCCTCCCCCACACCCCAGCTGCAGGTGCCAGTGCCCCTGCTCCAGCGGCCCAGAGACCCCAGGCCTCCCTCCAGACGCCCCTCCCATTAAAGATGAAATGTGCTGGTTCTGCCCTTTGCCCTGACTCTACTTGGAAAAGGATAACCTAAAACAGAAGAGGGTACCTGACAGAGGAAGATAAAGCTCAGCATGGGATGATCTCCCTTTAGGAGGCCACAGCAGGAGAAATTGTTCTCTTTGCACAGAGGTGCACATCTGTAATAAGGCAGCTATGGACATGGCATGACCAGCCCAGCACAGGGGTTCCCAAAGGAGGTACTCAGGCAACAGTGCCAATACAACCCAGGAGCACAATAATGCAACTCACCAGGCCCTGGTGGGCATGGTTTCTAGCCTCACTGAATCAAAAACTGGGGGTGGGCCCAGCCCTAGGTGACTTGGCAAGACCACCGGGAGGTCCCGATGCCTACTCAACTTTGAGAAGCCCTGGCCCAGCAGAGAGTGTTCACTGGGGATGCTTCCTCTGCTGTGAGTTTTTTCACTGGAATTCTTTAGACCAGCATCTCTCAGTCTTGGCTCTGCTGACACTTGGGCCTGGAGAATTCCTTAGGGTGGGAACTGTCCTGCACCTCAGGGAAGGTTCAGCAGCATCCCTGGCCTCTACCTAGTAGGTGAGTTGTGACCATCAAAAATATCTCCAGACATTGCCAAAGGTCTCCTGAGGGACAAAATCACCCTTGGCTGAGAATCGCCCCTTAGGCAAAAAGAGCCTTCTACAGTGGCAAAGCTGAGCCTTCCACCCCCACAAGGAGTGGCAGCCTCCCATTTCCAACAGGCTGATCATAGAGCAGTGGCTGCATGTTAGGCTCCCTGGGAGGATACTTTGAAAGGTTTGCACGAGGTATATGGGGTACATGCAGGAACACCCCGGCAAGAGAGGAGAGAAGTAGAAGGGGCAGAGGGAGAAGTGAACAGGGAGGCAATTGATGCAGAAGCCCTGCAGGGATTTGTGTAGCCAGTGGCCCTCCTCTTACCCCATGGGGTCATTCCAGGTGGGCACCATCCTTGGGCATACCTGCAGGCCAGCTGAACTCCTGCACTGAGCCAACTCCCAGAGAGGGGCCTCTGCAGTTCAAATCTGGTCTTGATTCCTCAGTGTGACAGTGTGGGGAAGGGACCTTAGCAGGGAAGAGTCTGGCTCATGGGGTGGCACACTCATGCATGGAGTAATGCCTTTCTCGGGGTGAACTCTCACTCCTGTGGGACTAGAATCCAGGCTGTTTCTTGCTCTCACAGGCCCTGAGAACAGGTCACTGTAAAGCAAGTGCACTCTTTGAACTTGGTTTCTTCTGTGCATGCCCTGCTCACCCTTAACTTTCTATCATGAGTTGAAGCAGCCAAAAACCCTGATCTGATGTGGCCAGTTAACCTTGAACTTCCCAGCCTCCCCACTGCAAGCCAAAATACACCTCTTCTCTTTAACCGCCAGCCTCCAGTATTCTGTCATAGCATCAGAAAATGGACTAGGACAGGGACGGAGCTGGGAGCTAGGAGCAGTCAGTGCACAAGGGACAAGGCACACAATCGTGGTGACAACCATGGGAGCCACACCAGGGATCCACTGGTCTCCACACAACCAGGACCTCGATGTTAGCAGAAGCACTGTGATTCCAGGACATTCTGTTCAGTGTTCAAGTCCAACCTATAGTTATTGAACCACTTGAACAAAGAACATCCATATAATCAAATGACTTGTACTTGCTAAGACACACTGAGAACAAAGCCAGGGACCACAAGGTGCTGTTCTGTCTTCCGCTGGAGCACCATTTGTCCTCATAAAAATATGATCTGCGGGGTTGCCTTCCCCTAGTCTCCACAAAGGAACCAGTGGGAATCACCCTTGGGGACTGATATTTTAACTCTGATATGACTCTTCTGGTAAGGACCTAATTACAGAGAAGAAGCTTTTGGTATGTGTGGAGGGTCGGGTTCTCTTTGGTTTCTGTTCAGACCGACAATCAGGCAGTAATCAGCTCTGGCCAGCTCTGCTGAGCCTTATGTGCCAGAGGCCTTCAGCCTGCAGACCCACCTGTCTTAAGGCCAAGTGGAAGTGATTCCACAGTTGCCCGAAGTCCAACCCTCTACTATAAGAGCATCTGAAATGTATGTGATTGGTTTCATGAAGCCAGATATCTGGAGATTTGAGAGCCTACAGTTGTAGGGAAAAATTGGGAGGAAATTGGCAAAAACTCCCAAACTGGGAAAATGGCATTTGAATATCTGGTTTGTAAGCTAGAAATATAGCGAAAATGAAAGTAACTTGGTTGCACGTTTGTACAAAACCCTTCCTGATTGGACAATAGGACTGAAAGCTGATTGGCTCAGGCCATTCCATGGGCGAGGTACATAAAGAGCTGCGCTGCGGCAGCTCGACCTTTTTTGGCACAGCCTTTTAGGCCCTTTTTGGCACCTTTTCTGCACCTTATCTCCTGTTCCTGCGCGGACCACCAATGGGGAAATGCCTCTCCCGCTGCTTTGCCCTGGACCTTTGGTGAGGAGAGAATGCTTTCCCGTCGCAATCCTCAACAAGGAAAAGAACCTGCTTTTCGTCTGATCACCGATGAAGCAACAGCTGTCTCCTCCTGACCAGCGAGACAACCAACACAGGTGTTTGCCCCTGGAAGGCAAAAGTGCCTGAGGCTTTTCCTTTCTCCCATCTCTGCTGGGGTCCCGAGGGCTGCAGGAGTCTGTGCCCCTCACCTGAGGGTCCCGAGTGAATTGTGTTTAGTATCTATGTGTGCGGTGGCGCAGCCCGTCCGAACCTCCAGGCTGATCCGGGAGGCGTGTGCCCCACAACAGTGAGTCCCTTCTACCCACCTATCCATTAACCCGTCTCTTTCCCTTCACTAGACATTACTTAGTTCCTCTTGGGACTCATCCTCAAACCTGTTCAGCATCCACCTCTCACCCCACACCTGGACTTGTGATGAAGGCCCGGCCTAGCCCTGAGCACATGGATCTACACACAGATGAACGCTGTGGACACTGATGGGTTGCTGTGCAAAACTTCAGAGCTGTTGTTGTTGTTGTTAGGTACTGTCGAGTCATGTCCAACTCATAGCGACCCTCATAGGTTTTCAATGGCTGATTGTTTCAGGATTTCCTTGGGAGTGGATTGCCACGTCCTTCTCCCATTTTTGCAGTACTGGGAATTGAACCCAGGACCTCAGAGATTCCAGAGCAGTGCTCTACCAACTGAACTAAATCTTAGCCCCAAACTTCAGAGTGGGTCCTTTAAAATCCCTGATTAGTAGGATTTATAATCCTAAAATCGGTGATATTGGTAGAAATGCTAGAAAGAAAAATGTCAAATGCCTTCACATATGATGGCTGACTCTCCTGAATCATCTGTAACTAAAAATAGTGTATCTATACAACAAAGCTGACTTAATGTGGAAAGGAGGAAGTGCCTTTTAATGGGTCTTTTTTCCTTTCACACATAGACCATTATCTCATCACAACACAGCACAGCATTTATGTAAATAGTGCCCTGACTGTGAGGACAGACCTGGAGGGCAAGAGCCAGCTTGCCTTGGTCTCTTCCCACTGTTAGAGCTCAGGAGCTGGGTGATCCGAAGAATACTAGGAACTTCACACCCACCCTTTGTCCAACACAGTGTCAGAGAGGTACAATTAAAGCAAAATAAAACAAAGCAAAAAAACCAAAGCACTATGTCTACATTTCTGTTTGATTCTATGTCTGCCCATGCTCTATTCAGAGTTCAGAAATAGGAAACACTTTCAATCTGGTTTAAAAAAATGGAGTGACAAGTTGCTCTTAAAATCTCCTTCTTGGGATTGTGCTGGTAGAATCTGTGATTCTACACAAATTTGTGAATCAGACTTGCTCCGCTCCCCAGCACCACAGCCACTAAATCTAGCAAACTTTTCATATTCTTTTAGGGGATCCATCAACTCCAAGCTCCCCACCCACCCTGGAGCCCAGGTAGAGAGTCCCAAGGTCCCAGAGAGAAAAAGCAGTCTTAGCCTTTCTTGTTCAAGTCTGGCAAGAAGCCTGCAGGGGGAGGGTGTCTTCATCCACTTTGCCATACGGCTGCATAAAGTTAACACTGAGACACAATGTGTGGGAGTGAGAGACTCGCATGTGACATGCCACTTCCATCACTCAGCCTCAGTGTGCATCTATTTTTATCTCAGCAATATCTGGAAGACAAGAGGCGTGTAAATATATTTAGGAGTATGATCATTGAGCCTGCAGCCATAGCCCTGTGGCATCCGATCCCGTCAGATCTCGGAAGCTAAGCAGGGTTGGGCCTGGTTAGTACCTGGATGGGAGACTGCCTGGGAACACCAGAAGCTGTAGGCTTGGGAGAAGGACCTGGCAACCCCCTCCCAAAAATCAATCTGCCATTGAAAACCCTATGCACAGCAAAGAAGCACTGACAATAGTGTTTCCCCTGTTGTACAGAGGGTCGCTGTGAGTCGGATACCAACTCGACGGCACCTAACAACAACAACAACGATCATTGAGCTTCACAAACTACCAGTTCCAACTGACGATTTTCATAGATGTGCCATTATTAAAATGTTTTGAAGTGTCTTGCTCCCAATCCTATACATTTTAAAAAGAAAAAAAAAACCCTGGGAAAAATAAATATTAATTCATCATACGAATTGACAGTGATAGATGCACTGCAGGTAATATCTACTTAATCCATCACACGGCAAAAGTTTATATAAGAATATGTGATATCTAGTCTATCTTTTTTTATTATATCTCCTTTATTTATAAATGTTGGTGGGGTACAGAATAATAAGGTTTTTGCGATTTCCATTATGCAATCATTACATGACTTTTTGTTATACTTTCATCAACTTATATATTTCACAGAAGCTTTTGATTAATACACAGTAAAAAATTCAATATCTAGTCTTTTAATGGGCCTGGGGTTTAGCTCCATTGGTGAATTGCTGCTCTGGTGCTCTATGGTCACCTGGTTCAATCCCCAGCACTGCAAAAATGAGAGAAGGACTTGGTAGCCCATTTCTGAAACAATCTCAAAACAATCAGCCATTGAAAACCCTATGAATAGAGAGAGGCAACTGACATAGTGCCAGGGATGGCACAGTGTTGCAGAATGTTTCATTCTGTCGTGCATAGGGTTTCTGCAAGTGAGGCCCAACTTGATGACATCTAACAATAGCAGTGTCTTCAAATTCAAGCCTTATTGATTTGGAGGTAGAGGGTGGTAGCACCCAGGCCTCACACACACTAAGCACATGCTCTACCATATTCCCAGTTCTGGTCTTACTGATTTCTCATCATTAGAAGAGTAAACTTTGACTTATGCTCAGAATTTGGCATTTGATTTTGGCTCAGACCTCTTTTGAGAAAGTTCTCAGGTCTCACAGAGATTGTTTAGAGAATTAAGAGAATAAAGTATAGGAGATCGTTTTTTGTTAGGCTCATCATCTAATAAATTCTTCCTTACTTCCACTATTTCCCATTCATGGAATCCATCCATCTCTTTTTCAGCTTTTTAATTCTTGCTGAGATGATATACACACTGACAATTTTGCCTAAGAGAAGTTGAGCTGTTTTTCAGGATTAGTATAAATTCAACTGCCTCCAGGAAGCCATCCAGAAAAAGATAATCCATACACTACTCTCCCATTTTTTAAAAATTCCTACAGCATGCAGAGTTCATAGCACTCCATTTAAAGACTAAACTCTATAAAACTTTTTTCAGTATGGATACCATAACCCAGTTCATTTATATACTTCCAACAGACCAAAATCCTACCTGTGGAATTCCTGCTTTTACAATCCTAAACAAGTCTCATTAAGCCTCTGAACTTCAGCTTCTTTCCTATGGGATTTTTATTTCATTTTTATGGGATTATGAGATAATTTTTGACCATTGAGAAATTTATCAAGAATGGAGAGTTTTCTTCTGAGTAACATGAAGGTCAAGTGTGTAGTCTATTTCAGTGCCAGGACCCTGGAAGACATGATGATGTTGGGCACTGAAGGTGGAGAGGAATTCGTGGTGAATCCCAGGGCTTGCCTTGGTCTTACTTGGCTGATGAAGTACAGTGATTTTTTTTCCTGACTATAAAATTAAAAACAGACTCAAGATATTTGTTTCATCCATACCAGAGGAGGCAGACCAAGCAGCAAGGCTTTTGTTGAACTTAGGTCAGAAGATGAAATGAAATTGGCTCAGAAAAAGACAAACAATGGGGCCCAGGTAGGTTGGAGTATGCAAGTCAAATCCTGTTAGAATGGGCTGGTTATTGAAGCAGATTGGTCCAAATAGTCCTGGCAGGGCCAACAACTTTGTAGGACATAGAGGACTCCAATTTGCATGTAGCAGGGAAGATAGTGTTGAGCTCTTCCCAGGCTTGGAGAGCATACCAAAGGGGATAATAATGCATGTGGAGATCCAGGGGAAATGCACAGGGGACCTACATGCAGTTTGCTTCACAGGAAAGAGCTGAAAAGGCTGTAAAATAACACAAGGAAGGAGTATGGCACAAATATACTGAAATCTTTCAGAACAGACTAAGCAAAGTTAGAACTCATTATGCTTCGAGGTGGAATCTTCTGGCCATGCAGCAGCCAGGTGCCTATGAGAGATGGGGGCTGAAGAGGATCCCTCAGCATTACAGAGGGCTGGCTTTGAAGGATGAGGTGTGGTGCTATAGTGGAGGCCATGAAGACTATGAGGACTCCAAAGTTCACAGTGTTGGCTATGGATTTGTGCCACATGGGTTTGGAAGAGTCCTCAATGATTGTTTTTTTAGGAATGTCTGATCACTGATATGGGGATGTTGGTTCTACATTTATAATTTATATTTTTTTATAAAATTTATAAAAATTTATAAAATTTATAAAATTTATAAAAAAAAATTATAATTTTTTTCATGGCTCAACTCTGTGAAAGCCTACACTGAGGATGGCCCTGATGGCAGAGTTGCTAGTGAAGATGTCAAGTTTGCAACCCTCGCAGATGCACTGACATCTGTGACAAAAGACAGTAAGTACGCAACTCAGATTCATAGAACTCTTCTTCAATTCCATAACAGAAGAAAATGGGAATGTTTCTGGTAATTGCAGCAAAGGCTTGTCAAACCATTCCTGCCTCAGACCAGCTGCAGCTAGATCCAGGGGTTCCCAAAGGCAGATAAGAAGTCAGTGATGGGTAACAGACACAGCAGCTCAGAGGCAGTGTGAATCTGTTCCATTTATTTCTCAGGTAGCTCATCCTTTTATACAGAACTACAATTTACTAAATCTTATGAAAGGTCAGAAAAAAAGACAAGGAAATTGGTAGCATTGATGGATTACACCAAGGTTTTGTCACCAATCACTTCATTATATTATCACATGAGTGTTAGATGGTGATCAAAGTAGGAGATGAACTTAGAGACAAATTGTGTTTACTTCAAAGAGATAAACCCAGATGATCTGAGCACCTATACATCTTGTGTCTAAATCAATTAATTATTCTAACTTTATGCAGGAATTAGGGATGGTAAACTGTTACCTGTGTGTCACCCCACTGAGTCCATTTGTTATGAGAAATGGGTCCTTTAGCTTATCAGAATGATTTGTTTAATGTAGGGATGTTGGTACAAAGGCTTTTGTTTGTGTTGACTCAAGGAGTTTATGCTGTTGGAAGTCATTCAAGAATTTCCCATTGTAAGCCTGCTAGGGAGGTTTCTCAACTCCCAATCTGAATCAGCACTGCTCACAGAGCCAGAAGATTATATATTTATATAAGAAAAGACGAGACTCCAAGTCCCTTCCCATGAAGAGACCTTGTTTTGGAGGTACTCTTCCCCTTTCGGTAGACTTTCCCTCCAAGGCAAGAGGTACTCTTCTCCTTCCGGTAGACTTTCCCTCCGATGCCTTTTTAAAGGTATTCTTCCTCATGTGGGGACTCTGTCTACCTATCACGAGTGGACCTGGATGTGGCACAGTCCAGCTATGGGAACAATCATCGCAGCCTGAGCAGCATGAGGGCATCTGACCAACTTTGACAGGAAAACTCCAGTGACTTTCAATTACACATTGCATAGAAGGCCAATGAGCAATGATCAGCAACTGCTGTAGGAATGGAAGGTGTGTCTATCTCTGGTCATGATCTAGAATGGGAGGGAGGCTATCATGTCCAGACTGAGTGGCCAATGGGAAATGTAATGGATCCTGATTGCTGAGTCTTGATCAACTTTTTTATAGAAACACCAAAATTTCAGTTTATCTGCTTTTACAATACAAGTTTGTGATTTGTGCCTACTTTGTAAGTAGAAATCAGGATTGTTTTAAAGATGAGTTTTGGTAGTTTTGAACAAAACAGCTTTGTAAGATATAATAGTGAAAGTTGAGTTAGCTATAGCTATTAAACAATTTTCACATTTTCTCAAGTTAGTTATATTAGAGTTATATTATAGGATGTCCTTAAGCAGTAAGCATATTTAGGTTAAAGCAGTTGAATTATGTTAAATGTTGCTCTTATACCACATTATATTGAACATTGTTCAGATGTGTGTTAAAATACATGCTTTTGTGTAAAAGTCAATATAGGAGTTGTATCTACAATTAAAAAAGAAACCTTTGCCATGTACATGAATTCTAATTTTATTTAATAAGCTATAAGGCTATAAATTTAAGCTTCCTTAGCTAATGAGGAAAATTAGAGAAGTAATATCAATACTTTATGATTCTGGTCTGGTGCTTATATGTAATTCTGAGGCCTTGATTTAAGTCTTTCATTGTATTGTGATTTCCCTTTTTAGCTGCATTGTGACAAGTGAAACTTGTAAATAAATATTCCTTTTAAAAACCAAAAAGAAAAAGAAATGAAAGAAAAAATAAAATAATAAAGGAAAAAGAGTGGAGATTAGAATTCACAATGCTATCAATTTATTGTATGAAAAATGATTGTGAAATTCTTATCATAATGGAGAAAAATACTTAAGGTACTGACCAAAATAGAATTGCTGTCTTATCTAAAACTATTATCTTGCATGATTTAGTGAAATAGCTGTGTTACACCTTTCCATCAGTGTAACATACACCTGAGATAGCCAGATGCCTTGGCACATGCCTGTAATCCCAGCAACTCAGGAGGCAGAGGCAGGAGGATTGCAAGTTCGAGACCAGAGGCAGTCTGCATAATTTAGTGAGACCCTGTCTCAAAAAGTAAAAAAATGGGCTGAGAGTGCAGCTCAGTGGTACACGACTTACAAATCACACAAGCACAAAGCCCTGTGTTCAAGCCCTAGTACCGCAAAGAAAGAAAAATAAATAAATAAAAATAAAAAAAGAAAAGAAGAAAAAGAAAAAGAAAGAAAAAGAAAAAAAAATACCTGAGATAACCACCATCTGAAGGTTAACCTTGGCTCACACTGTGGCTTGCAGTTCAGGGTCTGTTGGGTCTGTGGCTTCAACCTGTGGCAAGGCAGCCCACATAGTAGACATGCTTGGAGGAGTAAAATAGCCTTATGGCCAGAAGCAAAAGAGAGAAAGTGGTCTGTGGACCCACAATCTCCATTAAGGAAATACTCCCAGTGATCTAAGGCCCCACCTTTTAAAGGTTCCACCAACTCCCAATAGTACCAGGAGCTGGGGAGCTGGGGACCAAGCCTGTAACACACACACACACACACACACACACACACACACACACACACACACACACAGTATCCTGATAAGCACAAGCTAGAGATATAACTAATCATGTTCTAAGTAGGATAGCCTACTTAGAACTAGTGACTTATTTATATGATATTCTGGGAAACTCCCACCTCATGTTTAAAAGATATTAAAAACAAACACTATGGCTGTAGCCATAGCACTGTGGTATCTGATCTCATCAAGATCTCAGAAGCTAAGCAGGGTCAGTCCTGGTTAGTACTTGGATAAGAGACCTCCAGGGAACACCAGGTACTATAGGCTTGAGAGAAGGACCCAGCAACCTACTCCCAGAAATCAATTCACCATTGAAAACTCTATGAATAGCAGAGAAGCAATGACAATAGTGTTTCACTTGTTGCATATGGGGTCACTATGAGTCAGACACTGACTCAATGGCACCTAACAACAACAACAACAAAACAAACACTAAACAGTCAGTTTATGGGAAAACAATAATATAAATACTTCTTATTTTGAAATATGATCTGTGATAACAGATGAGCTTAAATATTTATGTATAAGGATATTTGTCAAATTACAAACAAAATTAAAAACTAGACATCATAAACTAAGAATAGAATCGATGCAGCATTATAAACCCTTTAAAAGATCAAGTTAGATAATATTTTATGAATATTTTTAAAGCATGGTATATAGTAAATATATTAATTTTAAAAAGTAGATGATTGTGGATAGTATGTTTATTTTTATTATTATTATTATTATTATTATTATTATTATTATTAGGTTTGGGGTTTGGGGGAGTTTTTGTACATGGGGGTTGAATTCAGGGACTTGCACATACTTTGCAAGTGCTCTACCTCTGAACTGCACCCCAGCCCATTTTTTATTTATCTTAAATCAAGCTCTTGCTGAGTTACAAAGGTTGCCTCTGATCTCAAACCTGTGATTCTCCTGCCTCTGCCTCCCAAGTTGCTGGATTATAGGAATGAGCCACCACCTGAGGCTTTTACTTATTTTAATATATAAAATCCAAAGGAAAAATTAAGGGTAAGTTTTTTAAAGGTTATAGTGATTAGCACTCAATAATGAGAGCACAGTTCTTATTTATACTTTTCCATATTTAAAATTTTTTCACAGTGTACAGATTAGTCTTACAATCAGAAAGGAAATAATAAACATTTTTTTCAAAAAGTATAGTACATTGGCTGGATGCAGTGGTGCATACCTGTAATCCCAGCAACTCAGCAAGCTGAGCCAGGAGGATTTTGAGTTCCAGGCCAGAGGCAGCCCACATAACTTAGTGAGACCCTAACTCAAAATAAAAAATAAAAATAAATGGACTGAGGGTGTAGCTCAGTGAGGGAGCACTTATAAGGAATGTGTGAGTGTTGGGTTTTTCCTGGGGTTTTTCTCTCTCTGCGTTGTGGGTGGAAGCAAGAGGTGGGTGCCCCAACACTGCACCCGGTGGTAAGGCTGTGGCCAGAGAACAGAGCATCATGCACAGGATAGAAGGACAGAGGTTTATTCACAAAGGAGGGGAAAGGAATGGGGAACTAGGGAGAGGGGAATGGGGAGTTGGAGAAGGGAAGCGCTCAGCTGCTGTCTCTGCTGCTGGGGCAGAGGTTCCCAGGTGTCCTTGCTCTTCCAGCTTACAGCTATTGCCACTTCCGGGGCCCTGAGCTTGACTCCCGGAGTCTTGCCTGGAGAAGCTGTCAGTCTGTGTAGGATATCCGGCATTGTAGAGGTTGGAGTCAGATAGAGGTGGCAGGTAGTTTGAAGTATGATGAAGGCAGGTTGGAGGAAAGGCTGAAGGCTAGGCTAGACAGACAAGTAAATGGGCCATGGGTTCCTTACTTTGGGCTTCTAAGGAACTGTAAGGACCAGGTGAGCTTATCTTGGATGGTGTTCAGAATGGCTGCTGAACTCTGAACTCTGGAGTTTATATGGCCTGATTGCCAGCCAATCAGGGGAACAGGGTTGGATCTGAAATGACCAATCAGGCACCATGGATGCTTTAGATGCTACCATACCTTGGGTGCCATCTTGGCCCACTTGATGGGAGGGGGAAAAGTGAGATACCTGGATGTATGGCAAAGGTGACCAGTTGCTATCTTGCCCCATAGGATTCCAAGTGGGCTAGATGAGCTCCTGGGACTGGCCACGCTTGGGGTACTCTCTATTCCCCTGGGAGTCCCAACATGTGAGGTCCAGGGGTCAACCTCCAAGTATTGCAAACAAACAAACAAACAAATTTTTTAAAAAAAGGAAAAGAAAAAGAAAAAGCAAGAAAAAAAAAAGAAAAAACTAGGGTATATTGGAAATACAATTTCAAATGAAACTCAGATTCCGAAGCATATTTTTTATTAAGAGCAAGAAAATATTGAGCAAATAAAACTTGCCCTGTTTTCAAAATAGAGTGCATTTCCTCTGCCATTCAGATGTTGTTTTCTAAATATTATTCTCCAATAAAAGAAACCAGGGATCTTCAGGGCAGTGACTAATTGTAGGGCAGGGTTGGGGGTACAGGATGACCCTAGGGCATCTTAACAGGCTGTACAGGAAGGATGCATGCAAAAGATGATGCCCACCTGGCAGAGCAGGAACCTGTGAGAAGGACAACGAGCAATAAGACAGATTGTAATCCATAGAGTGAGTCGTGTCTCTGAGTCCACATCAATACAGAGATGACAGATGATTAGTGCATGGTGATGGTTCATAGGCAGAAAGACAGATAGGTGATAGTTTGATAGAGATAGAAAGACAGATGAAAGATAGATAGATAGGTAGAGAGATAGATAGAAATTTCTGTAAATTTAAAATTAGTTCAAGATGATGAGTTTTAAAATTAAGTTTATTTAAATAATACAACACAATTACTTAATGTTATTAAAAGTTATGCTTGTAGAAAATTAAAAGGGAGAAAAGCAAAATAATTACCATCCATAGACCCATCATGCAAAGATAATTTCAGTTGTGTGTGCTTTTTATTGAATATTTTTAGGTTACTGCATCTCAAGGCAAGAATCTTGTAGATCTGAAGGAGATACTTGCGATGTCCCCTGGGTTTATTCAGGTCTCTGACCCTGGCATAGGACATGAGACAGCCATACTTTTTGTGGTCTGATGTACAGTATTAAACCCACATGTTGAAAAATGGGAGGACAGCAGGCTAGAGTCAGGCATGCCAAAGAAGGCCTCTTCCTAAGAGTTTAGACCAGACTTCCAGCCTGGAGACCACCCTAAGTCCATCCCATCTGGACTGCATTAGCAGAGATTTCTACTGGTAGTATCAGAACCTATGTAAGGGCAAAAAGGGGGCTGAAGACAACTCAGAGATGGTCATAAGACTGTCAGAGGTAAAAAAAAATGGTGAAAACAAAGTTTCATTTACGGAAAACAGCTTCTGTTAGCATAGAACCTTCATCCAAAGATAAAGCACCAGAAGTAATTGCAAGTTACCTACCTGGCCAGGTGTCCTTACATAAATTGTAAGCAATAAAGCAGAAGCATTGCAATGGACATGCCATCAGCCTGCATCCACCAGAACCATATTTCCTGCTGGACTGGCATAGCCCCACCCCACTCTGCCTTAACCCCCAGAAATGGTGGCTTAGAGCTGTACAAAGGGGAAAGCAAGCTTAAAGTTCCCTTCTGTTCTGTGGGAGCCAGCATAGTGATCCCGTTCTCTCCAGCTGGAAGTAGGTTGTTGCTATAGCAACAGCCAAATGATGGACAGACTTTTGAATGTGCCGTGGTCTGCTGTGATAAGAGCTTCCAGGATATCCACTAAACCTGCTAAAATGTGCACACCATGTAATGATCCTAAATGCTGTTTCCAGATTAATTTTAAATGCCTTTCTTTTAAAAATTGAAATGATAGAATCTGAAGTATTTTTAGTTCTAAATAAACATTTTTGCTAATGTCAGGTTTACTCTCTAGTAAGTCAAGTGAAAACTTCCATTTTTTGTGAAGCACTTATTTGCTTTAAGGAAAGTTGAATTGAGATACATACAGTGTCCCCTAGATAACGGTAGCTTATTTCTGTTGTGATTTTGATGCCAGGTATTGTTTTGATTCTAAGAAACCATGATAGTAAAAACACAGAAGGATACTGTTGCCCTTCTCTTGCAGTATATATTTGACTCATTCTTGTCAGAAAATGCTATACCTAAGAAGCAATTTCACTGTGGCTGAAATAGGAATAAATAATCTCCAAACTACACTAGCAGTCATAGACAATCCAGATTCAGTTCTTCAAGTTTTATGCAAAATATCTGACTTTGATACATCTAAAATGTTTTTGAAACCCAAGGTCAGGAAAAAGGGGCAGTTAGATTACTATAGTTTGGCTCTTCAGTGACCTTCAGCAACTCACATGCTGAAAGCATGTTTCCCTGCCTATGATGGGATTGGCAGGTGGCAGAACCTTTAGGAGGTGGGACCTAGTGGGATGAAGTTAGGTCATTGCGGGTGTGACCTCAAAGTGGGTATTGGGATACTGGTCCTTCCTCTTCCTCTCTTTCTGCTTCCTGACCATTATGTGGTGAGCAGTTTCCCCCACCATTCACTCCCACCATGATGTGCTGCCTCATCACTATCCCAAAGGCAATGGGATCAAGCATTCTTGGCCTGGAACCTCTGAAACCATGATCCAAAAGCAACCTTTTCTCCTTTTAAGTTGTTTATCTCAGGTATTTGTTAGAGTAACAAAAAGCTGACTAACACAGACATGCTGAGCAAGTGGCTTCTTCAGACCACTGTTTAGCAAAGACCCTACTTATCCCATAGCTAATGTCTGAAGAAAGAATCTTAAAATTCTGGAAAACATTTTAGTACATTTGCATACTCATAATTTAAGTTTCTTTGGTTGTCTATACATTGGCTTTAGTCTACAGCCATAGCACCCTGGCACCTGATCCTGTCTGATCTCAGAAGCTAAGCAGGGTCGGCCTGGTTAGTCCTGGGGTGGGAGACTGCCTGGAAATACCAGGTGCTGCAGGTTAGGGAGAAGGACCTGACAACTCACTCCCAAAACAATGCTGAAGAGTCTATGAATAGCAGAGAAGCACTGACAATAGTGCCGGGCATGGCACAGTGTCAAGGAGTGTTTGTGTTGTGCATGGAATGGCTATGAGTTGGACCCAACTCAACAGCACCTAACAGCAACATTGGCTTCATTAAGAACCATAGGCTAAAAGTCATCCATCTTGAAGTAAAAACTTCCAAATTAACTTTATTCATTAAATATTTTTATTGAAGCATGTTAACCACAAATCAGGCAAGTTTGGATATCAATTGACGTCCATCAATTTAAAAAAAAATCAGCTTCTAGATTAAGAAACAGAATAGTATAAGAACCAAAGAAGGCGTTTTTCAGTCAGTCACTATCCTCCACCAACAATCATGTCCTGACTCCTTAGTTTTGCCGGTTTCTGAACTATCTGTCAATGTACTTACTCACACAATACATACTGAGCACACCTCACCTCACATTACGTCTGTGAGATTCCTCCATGCTGCTGCTGGTAGAGACGGTGGGTTCGCTCTTGTTGCTGCATAGCATCTTATCTGTGGCTTCCTTGAAAAGATGGTCTGTGTCAACACTAGGAAATAGTTCCAGTTTTCAAAATAACTTTTCCTTGATGCTAGAAATCAAAAGAAATTACACAGAGTTGGGAGATGAAAATGTGTTTTTCCTTTGAAAGGTGAGTGACCATACTCCTATTTTATTGCTTTGGTGAGAATTCAAGTAAACCTCATATATGACTTCCACTGAGCACAGAAAAGCATAGAGAAATATTACTATTATTAAGTGTTAGCCTGTTTGTGGAAGACAGTTCAAATCTCAAATATGTTTTCTACTTCTTAAATGCATTCTGAGAGTTAGTGTGATTGTTTAAATGAGGTACTAATTGACTTCTCCTCTTCCTTCTTTTTTTGTCTCAAAGGTCTAAGAGGATTTTTTTCAAAAGGAAAAAAAGAACATGCTGGCAGTATGGATATTTTTAAATGTACAACCAGTCGGAAGAAATGAAAATCCCATGCCCCTAGACCACTAGTATATTTTCAAGGATGTCGTCATTTTTATTATTATTTTTGAGATCACCAAGAGACAATCTGCAAAAGCTCCAGAATATATTATTTTGAGAGGCTGCAACATCTGACCCAAAGCACAACTCTAAATTTAGATTGCTTTCATGGAGACTGCTTCTAGAGATTTTTTAACCTATCATCTAAAGGGATATAACATGGTCAAGGATTTGTTCAAATGCATAATATTCTTGAGTTCATTTCCTTGAGGAAAAATGTGACCTATGTTTCTAAAAGTAAATATAGACCCAGGCTTAAAAGTCAAAACTAATTCTGTTTCTTACACTATGCTGCACTAACTAAGGAATGAAGCATCAGCTATTTTTTCTTCTGAATATAGGAACTTTAGCACTAAGGGATAAGAAACTGAGGAAATATCTTGTCTTATATTTACCCCTAAAGATTTTTTTCATCAGAGTCCATGGCCCATGAGATCAAAACTAGCTGTGAGTCCACGGCATGCACTCCATTTCTCTGGAGCTGGGTTTTCTTATTTATAAAGTGAAAGGATTTGACTATCTAGCTTAAGTTTCCTTCTAGAACTAACATGCTTTGATTCATTTTCAGAAATAAATCAAGTTGTGAGAGCCAGGAAAGAGGTGAAAACAGAGGCCAGGAATGTGGCAATCTTAGTTGAGGAGGCCAAAGGCCAGCAGCAGGTTAGGCATAAATAATCAGATCCCTAGGGATTTCAGGAAAGGACTCAGGATCTCAGTATAGGAATGAATGCACAGAAATGTGCCTAATCCTAGTGCCCTTTGATTTTCTGCTGAGGAAGAGTGTGTGCTGGGAACAATAGCGATAAAGGGCTAGGACCGACCCATGTCCAACAGAATTCAAGCCCCCACGCACCACATGACTGTGCAGCTGCTCCACCCCATTGGAGTGGGAAGGAATCCAGGGCAGGATGTAGGATTTTGATTTGTTTTAATTTTAAAAACTTTAGTTTCAGGTATATAGAAAAGTGACAAAGATAGTACACAGATTTCCCCATTTCCCACCTATCCTACCCAAGGTTCCCTATTGATAACATCACATATTATTATGATCTCTTTCTCACAAGTAATAACCCAATATTGACACATGGTTATTAACAAAAGTCCCTACAGAAATCTGGTGGGGAACTGTCTATAGGACTGCAGTGGATACCAAAATCTGCAGATGCTGAAGTCATAGGTTACTGGAAAGAAGACCACATGATAAGTCTTACTCCCATTACATCATATTAGGGGTGCACACTACCACCAGGACACACTCCTGTTGAGGTTGACCTTGCTTTTAACCAAAATAGTGCTTGTCAGGTTTCTGCACTGTGAAGTCATACTTTTTCTCCCTTTACATATGGTCGTCTTTGCAAGGAAGTCGCTATAGGCAGCCCATGGTAAAGGGTAGGGAGTTACACTCCACCTCTGCCTAATTTGCCTACAGCCATAACACTGTAGGGAAGACAAAAGGGAAGAACACCCTCTGTGTTTCTCAAGCTTAAGGAAGTGAAGAAAAAATTCAAGCCTCGAGTGGCAGTAGTGAAAGATTCTACAGGGAAAATTTTAAATGATGCAGGAAACATCAAAAGAAGATGAAAAGAATACACAGAGTCATTATACAAGAAAGAATTGGTAGATGACTAACCATTCCAAGAGGTTACATATGAACAGGAACTAATGGTCTTGAAGGATGAAGTGGAAGTGGCCTTGAAAGAACTGGTGAAACACAAGGCTTCAGGAATTGATGGGATACCAATAGAGATGTTTCAACAAACAGATGCAGCACTGGAGGTGTTAACATGTTTGTGCCAACAGGTTTGGAAAACAGCTACTACTTGGCCAACTGACTGGAAGAGATCCATATTTGTGGCTATTCCCAGAAAAGGGGATCCTGAATGTGCAAGCTATCGGACAATATCATTAATATCGCACACCAGCAAAATTCTACTAAAGATCAGAAGCGACTGCAGCAAGTATATAGACAGGGAATTATCAGAAAATCAAGCGGGATTCAGAAGAGGGCGGGGAACCAGGGACATCATTGCTGATGTCAGGTGGATATTAGATGAGAGCAGAGAATATCAGAAAGATGTCTATCTATGTTTTATTGACTATTCAAAGGCATTTGATTGTGTGGATCATAATAAATTACAGATAACACTTCAGAAAATGGGAAGAGCAGAACACCTAATTGTGCTCATGAGAAATTTGTATGGTTCAGGAGGCAGTTGTTCAAATAGAACTAGGAAACTTTGCATGGTTTAAAGTTGAGATAGGTGTGCATCAGGTCTGTATACTTTCATCCTATCTCTTCAATTTATATGCTGAGCAAATAATCTGAGAAGCTGGACTTTATAAGGAAGAACACAGCATCAGGATTGGAGGAAGACTCACTAACAACCTGCGTTATGCAGATGACACAACTCTGCTTGCTGAAAGTGAAGAGGATTTAAAACATTTACTGATGAAGATCAAAGACCATAGCCTTCAATATGGGTTATGACTAAACATCAACAAAACAAAAATCCTCACGACTGAGTCAGCACATAACTTAGCAATAAATGGAGAAAAGATTGAAGTTGTCCAATATTTTGCTTTGCTTGGCTCTATAATCAACACCCATGGCAGCAGCAGTCAAGAAATGAAAAGATATATTGCTCTAGGAAAAGCTGTGCCAAAAGATCGCTTTAGAGTATTGAAAAGCAAAGATGTCACATTGAAGACAAAGGTGTGTCTGACTCATTTCCTGGTATTTTCAGTCACATCATATGGTTGTGAAAGCTGAACATTGAACAAGGGAGACAGGAAAAGAATTGATGCTTTTGAATTGTGGTGCTGGAGACATACACTGAATATACCATGGACTGCCAAAAGAACCAACAAATCTGTCCTAGAAGAAGTGCAACCAGAGTGCTCCTTGGAAGCAACAATGGCCAGACTGCGTCTTACATATTTCGGACATGTTGTCAGGAGAGATCAATCCCTGGAGAAGGACATCATGTTTGGGAGAGTGGCAGGTCAATGCAAAAGAGAAAAACCCTCCACCAGATGTATTGACACAGTGTCTGCAACAATGGCCTTAAAGATAAATAAGATCATTTGCCTGGCACAGAATTGGGAATTGTTTCGATCTGCTGTACATAGGGTCGCTATGAGTCGGACTCGACTCGACGGCACCTAACAACATACCACTGTGGCTATGAATCCCATCATATCTAGGAAGCTAAGCAGTTTCAGTCCTGGTTAGTACTTGGATGGGAGACTGCCTGGGAACACCAGGTGCTGTAGGCTTGGGAGAAGGACCCATAAACCCACTCCCAAAAAACAATCAGCCATTGAAAACCCTATGAATAGCAGAGAAGCACTAACAATAGCATTTCGCCTGTTGTACATAGGGTTGCTTTGGAATACCCAACTTTCCCTCTTTTCTCACCCTTATTTATCCAGTCATTTATTTAAATCATTATGGATTCATTGATTTGTATTGTACTTTGAGTTACAATCCAGCTCAAACTATTTCCATTCCAATATTTCTTTCTATGTGGCTTTGTGTTCTTGGACACACCACCACCATTGTAGATCTGTTTCTCTGTCTGTTTGCCTATAAACTTCCTAAATTTGAGGAAATCTAGATTTTGGATTTTGAAAAATGTAGTTCCCAAGGACAATTTGTCCTAGGTCTAGTGTTTTGCTTCTAACATATTTGTTCTGGTTAACTGTGAAATTACCCAGATAATTTTCACACTTAGATATTTTCAGATTTCACTTATATATCAAAGAAAAAATATGAGCTTCCTTTGTAATTGTCTTAGTCACAGAGTAAGTGACTCATTACCTGTCACGTGATTCTGATCCTTTTTTTTTTTCTTCAATTTTTTCCACTCATTGATAAATGTTGGTGGAGTACAGAGTAATATGTTGTTGTTGTTGTTAGGTGTCGTCGAGTCGGTATCCGACTTATAGTGACCCTCATAGGGCTTTCAATGGCTGACTATTTCGGGATTGCCTTGGGAATGGATTTCCAGGCCCTTCTCCTACTTTTGTGGTGCTGGGAATTGAACTCGGGTCCTCAGAGACTGCAGCGCAGCGCTCTACTAACTGAGCTAAATCCCAGCCTTACAGAGTAATATAGTATTTGCTATTTCCATTGTGCGACTATTACATTGCTTTTGGTTGCACTTTCATAAACCTACAAAGGTTATGGAACCCTTTTATTAATATGTAGTAAAACTCATATGCAATAATGGGTTATAGTCCCCTATGTTTTCCCATGTCTTCATAAAGTTGCACCATTCACATGAGACTATCCTCTCCCCCTTATTCCATTTTCATTATTTCCATTCCCACCTTCCACAACCTTTGCTTCCTCCCACCAGTCCCCTCCTCCCTTCTTTCTACTCTTCTTATATTTTCCCTTCTTAGCTAAGTCTGATTGTTCATTTTATATATCTAAGTGTGTATAGTTCCTGTTGTTGTTCCTTTAAGTGAGATTTAGCTTCCACATATGAATAAGAACATACGGTGTTTCTCTTTTTGAGCCTGTGTTTGTTCACTCAAGGTGACATTCTCCAGTTCCATCCATTCTGCTGCAAATGACATTATTTCATTCTTTTTTAGTGCTGAGTAATATACCATTGTGTATACATACCACAATTTTTTTATCCATCCTTCTGTTAATGGACATCTTGGTTGGTTTCATATCCTTGTGATTGAGAAGAGTGCTGCATTAAATATGGAGGTGCAGTTGTTTCTGTGGTATGATGACTTGTCTCCCTTTGGGTATATCCTCAGGAGTGGTATAGCTGGGTCAT
Organism: Pedetes capensis; assembly: GCA_007922755.1. Lineage (NCBI taxonomy): Eukaryota > Metazoa > Chordata > Mammalia > Rodentia > Pedetidae > Pedetes > Pedetes capensis. Next base: position 100,909 of record VMDO01001171.1, read on the forward strand.
ATGGCAGTTCTACTCTTAGTTTTCTGAAAAACTCTCCATATTGGTTTCCAAAGTGGTTGAACTAATATACAGTCTCAACAGAAGTGTATGAGGGTTCCTTTTTCTCCACATCCTTACCAGCATTTGTTATCATTTGTTTTATTTACCTTGGTCATTCTTATTGGAGTTAGGTAGAATCTCAATGTTACTTTGATTTGTATTTTCCTAATAGCTAGGGATATTGAACATTTTTTCATGTGTTTCTTGGCCCTTCAAACTTATTTGAGAAGGGTCTTTTCATTTCCTTTGCCCACTTACATATTGGGTTATTTCATGTATTGGGATTTGCTTTCTTGAGTTCTTTGTACATTCTAGATATTAGTCCTCTATCAGATGTATAGGATACAAAGATTTTTCTCCCATTGAGTGGGCTTTTCCTTAACTCCCTTGATTTCTTCCTTTGCTGTACAGAAGCTTTTTAATTTCATGTAATCCCATTGGTCAATTCTTGGTGCCATTTCCTGGTTGATTAGAGTCTTTTTAAGGAAATACTTTCCTATGTCTATGTGTTGGAGCATGTTTCCTATCCTTTCTTCCAGTACTTTCAAGGTTTTCAGTTTTATATTGAGGTCTTTTGTCCATTTTGAATTGACTGTCATGAAAATTCAGGAATACAGGTCTGTTTTCAATTTTCTACAAAACAAATCTATATCCAATTTTCCCAGCACCATCTGTTGAAGATGTTGTCTTTTATTCATTGAATGTCCTTAGCCCCTTTGTCAAAAATCAGATTGCTATAGTTTCATGAGTGTAGCTCTGGGTCTTCAATTCTGTTCCATTGGTCTTCGAGCCTATTTTTATGCCAGTACCAAGCTTTTTTTTTTTTTTTTTTTTTTTTTTTTCCACTATAGCATTGTTTGTTAGGTGCCGTCAAGTCGGTATCTGACTCATAGTGACCCTCATAGGGTTTTCAATGGCTGGCTGTTTTGGGATTGCCTTGGGAATGGATTGCCAGGCCCTTCTCCCATTTTTGTGGTGCTGGGAATTGAACTTAGGACCTCAGAGACTGCAGCACAGCATTCTACCAACTGAGCCAAATCCCAGCCCATATAGCATTGTAGTATAGTTTAAAGTTGGGTATTGTGATCCCACCTGTACTATTTCTTCAGCTTAAGATTGTTTTGTCTATACATGGTCTACTATGCTTCCATATGAATTTTAGGATTTTTTCTTTCTATTTCTGCAAAGTCTATCATTGGAATTTTAATAAGGATTGCATTAAATCTGTAAATTGCTTTTGGTAGGTAAGCCATTTTTACAATATTGATCCTCTCAATCCATGAGAAGAGGAGGTCATTCCATATTCTAGTATCCTCTGCAATTTCTTTCTTTAGTGTTTTGAAGTTTTTCTTGTGTAGATATTCAGGGTCTTTGATTAGATTGATTCCTAAATATTTAATTTTTGGGCAGCTATTGTGAAAGGGATTACTGCCTTAATTTCCTTCTTTTCCTGTTCACTATTGGTGTAAAGGAAGGCTACTTGTTTTTAAGTGTTAATTTTGTATCCTGCCACTTTGCTGAAAGAGGTAATTAGCTCTAAGAGTTCTCTAGAAGAATATTTGGGATCCCTTAGGTAAAGGATCATGGCATCCATGAATCAGGATAATTTGACTGCTTCTTTTCCTATCTGTATCATTTAGATTTCTTTCTCTTGCCTAATTATTCTAGCTAGGACTTTGATCACAACATTAAATAGGAGAGGAGAGAATGAACATCTTTCTCTCATTCCTGACCTTAGAAGGAATAGTTTCAATATTTCTCTGTTTAATGATATTGGCTGTAGGTTTGTCATAGATGGACTTTGTGATGTTGAGGTATTTCCCTATTATGCCCACCTTCTTCAGGACTTTTATGATGTAAAGTGTGTTACACTTTGTCAAAGACCTTCTCAGTAGCAATTGAGTTGATCATGTGATTTATGTCTGCAAGTCTCTTGATATATCAAATTAAATAGATTGGCTTTTGTATGCTGAACCAGACTTGCATCTGTGGAATGAAGCCCACTTGATCATGGTATATGATCTTTTTTATGTGTTGCTGAATTCAGTTCTCAAGAATTTTATTGAGGATTTTTGCATCAATGTTCATCAGGAAAATTGATCTATAGTCTCTTGCCTTGAAGTGTCCTTGCCAGGTTTTGGTATTAGGGTGATACTGGCTTTGTGGAATGAATTTGGAAGTTTCCCTTCATTTTCTATTTGATTAAATATTTTGAATAGAATAGGTATTAATTCTTCTCTGAAAGTTTGATAGAATTCTGCTTTGAACCCATGGGGACCCAGTTACTCTAGTCTTAAAGATATAGCTCATGTTAACTCTGGGAAAGATTTTCTTCAATATGTTTGATAAAAATTATAATCTCTACATTTTCTTTGCCTTCTCTTTCTAGAAGTCATTAATTAAATAGCTTCCTGGATTGAGCCCCTAGAATTTCAAACTTTTTATCTTTTTCCTTTTTTTTCTGTTTGTCCTACGATCAAAGAAATTTCCTTATCTTCCCTGCCTTCACACATAATAGCCTGTGCATGCACACACACACACACGCGTGCACACACACACACACACACACACACACACACACACACACCACAATATCTGTTCCTCTTTCAAGGCACTCAATTCTTGTTCCTTGTTTTATAGATACAATCTATTTGAATCTTTATAGAGTACAAATTAGAGGTTTTTTAAATTGTCTCTATTACCTGTTTACTTCCAATTTTTATAGGGTCTTTTTAGTGAGTTTTGTAGTAATTCATTTTAACATTAATTATACCTTCAAATGGTTTGCTGTTTATATCTTAAAATGTGTGCCAAGAAGAACATATGAAAGTTCTATGCACACAGACAGGGATTTTTACCTTTGTTTAAATTTTATGCTTCTTGAGTGGATTTAGTGAATTAAACTCTCTAAATATGAGCACTGATACCCTGCTAACTACTCTAACTTTTTCCAGAGAATTAATCTAATTTTTTAGAATAGAAACTTCTGATTTACTATACTGGGGCAAGTGTTAGGCTGTGGGCAGGTGAGAGTGTAAGCTATTAGAGTCCCCAGATTGCATGTTTTCACCTCCAATTGTCATTACCATCTTCTGCTCTTGGTTTAGCCAATGATGTCAGCATCTTGAACCACAGATTCTCCAGACAGAGCAGCGTAGTTTCTCACATCTGCACAGGAAATTTACTTCAAAGTGCTTGCATTGATGTGCAGGATAAATGCCTAGGAATGAAATTGTTAAAGTGTGTATGCAGCTTACCATTTTGATGTTGTTGTTGTTAGATGCCCTGGAGTCCAGTCTGACTCATAGCGACCCTATGTAGAGCAGATCAAAACACTTCCCAATTCTGTGCCAGGCACACCATCTTATTTATGTTTAAGCCCATTGTTGCAGATACCGTGTCAATCTATTTGGTGGAGGGTTTTCCTCTTTTGCATTGACCTGCCACTCTCCCAAACATGATGTCTTTCTCCAGGAATTGATCTCTCCTGACTGCGTGTCCAAAATATGTAAGACGCAGTCTGGCCATTGTTGCTTCCAGGGAGCACTCTGGTTGCACTTTTTCTAAGACAGATCCATTGGTTCTTCTGGCAGTCCATGGTATATTCAATATTCATCTCCAGCACCATAATTCAAAAGCATCAATTCTTTTCCTGTCTCCCTTCTTCAATGTCCAGATTTCACAACCATATGATGTGACTGAAAATACCAGGGCATGAGTCAGACACACCTTTGTCTTCAATGTGACATCTTTGCTTTTCAATACTCTAAAGAGATCATTTGCCTCAGCTTTTTCTAGAGCAATATATCTTTTCATTTCTTGACTGCTGCTGCCATGGGTGTTGATTATAGAGCCAAGCAAAGCAAAATCTTGGACAACCTCAATCTTTTCTCCATTTATTGTGGAGTTGCATGCTGACCCAGTCGTAAGGATTTTTGTTTTGTTGATGTTTAGTCATAACCCATATTGAAGGCTATGGTCTTTGATCTTCATCAATAAATGTTTTAAATCCTCTTCACTTTCAGTAAACAGAGTTGTGTCATCTGCATAACGCAGGTTGTTAGTGAGTCTTCCTCCAATCCTGATGCTGTGTTCTTCCTCATAAAGTTCAGCTTCTCAGATTATTTGCTCAGCATATAAATTGAAGAGATAGGGTGAAATTATATAGCTCAGTTGGTAGAGCACTGCGCTGCAGTCTCTGAGGTCCCGAGTTCAATTCCCAGCACTGCAAATATGGGAGAAGGGCCTGGCAATCCACTCCCAAGGCAATCCCGAAACAGTCAGCAGTTGAAAACCCTATGAAGGTCGCTATGAGTCGATACCAACTCGACGGCCCCTAACAACAACAACAATACAGCCCTGAAGCATACCTTTCTCAACTTTAAACCACGCAGTGTTTCCTTGTCTATTTGAACAACTGCCTCCTGGTTCACGTACAGATTTCTCATGAGCACAATTAGGTGCTCTGATATTCCCATTTTCTGAAGTGTTGTCCATAATTTGTTATGATCCACACAGTCAAATGCCTTTACATAGTCAATAAAACATAGGTCGACATCTTTCTGATATTCTCTACTTTTGGCTAATATCCATTTTGATAAGTACTAACAATTTTTTCCAAAAAGGGGCAGTTCTAATCTATACTCTCACAGGCAAATGATGAGTCTCTTCAAAATGTTATTTCAACAAATCTTTGGAAAGTACTCTTATGTTTCCAATCTGATCAATAACAGTGCTACTTCAGTGTAGTTTCATTTGATTTTATCTTATTATGAATAAAGCTGAACATTTTATTTTGTATGTCAGAGCCAGTATGTTCCCTTCCTATAAACAATCTGTTCAATTATTTGCTCAAGTGCTATTTTGGTCATTTTTCTTATTGAAGTATAGAAACTCTTTATATATTAAGGAGATTAACATTTTAATCATATTATAAATTGCAAACAATTGTTAACAAGGCATTAGTTTGTCTTTTGACAGGATTTAAAATTTATTTCTGAGATAAATATTTTCATTTTATGTAGTAAAATGTATCCATTTCATTAGTGGCTTCTGAAGCATGGTTTATAATTAGAAGAATCTTGCTTTCTGTAGACAAATAAAAGCATTATCCCTTGTTTCTTATAGCATATTTTTTCATTTCATATATTTGTAGTTAAAATTTGGTCTATTTGGCATGTACACTATAATTAGTGTGATTTATAAATCTACTATGTCCATTTGTCTATTCTCCTTTGGTTTTCTATCATAAGGAGAAGTTCCTCCTTATTTATTTATTCATTTATTTATGTCAGTAGGGATTTGTGGATTCTCATTTTATTCAACTGATAATCATTCTTTTTTTTTTCATTTTTTATTTTGATGCTCACATTGTCCCAGAATTGATCGGTGGGAATGTCTTTGTAAGTTGGCTTCTGGGGCGCAGGACTTCAAACCCATGAAAAATTGAGTTCAAGTTCAGGTTCAAGTTCAATAAGTTAAAATTACAGTGTTCAGGTTTGGTTCAGGTTCAAGTTTAAATTCAGTGTGTTGATAACAGGGCTTTGAAGCTAACACAAACCTGAACCCTGAAAACATTCTGATTCAAGCATTTTAAAATATTTTTTTCTGAACCCAAACCTAAACCCAAATATGAACCTGAGCCCAATGAAAACTTGGGTTTAGGTTCAGCTATTAATGTGTTTGTGAAAGGGAGAATTCCCTTTTTATCATTAGCTACTTTAGAAATGGGGAAAAATTGAAGAAAGTTATTTATGTATCTATACATAGGATTAAAATTTTAAACCCAAACCAAACTTGAATCCTTTACATTTTAATTTATTGAACTGGCATCTGAACATGTATAAGGCCCTACTGGAGCCCTTTAGCTGTTCCTAACACACTTTGACCACTTTCTTGTTTTCTGCCACAAAAGGATATTCCATTTTTCATCCTGTATCTTATCTGCCACAACCCTTGAATCAGCTTTTTCTTGAAGCAAGCAATTTTATAACACAATGGTGTTTAGAGCCCAAGATCTGGCTTCTCATTGAGGCTATTGCTCCCAGGCGTGCTTAGTAGTGAGAGTTAGGAAATGGATAGTGTGTGTGTGTGTGTGTGTGTGTGTGTGTGTGTGATCACAAGTTTATATGGAAACCTCCACACCACAGGGTTCATTATAACCTCCACCCTCACTCACATATTGCATAGCAGCATTTTGGTGAATGACAGATTGCATATACAATGGTGGTCCCATAACATTGTACTTGAAATGAAAAATTCCTACCACCCAGTGGCATTGTAGCTATTATAACATCAGAGCCAAACACATTACTCAGATGTTTGTGATAAGGCTTATGTACACAAACCTGCTCTGTTGCCAGTCACATAAAAGTACAGCAACGTAGTTATGTAAATAAGGATATCAAGCCATTTATTTGACTATGTTAATGACCTATGCACTTACTACACTATACTTTTTTTATCATTTTTTAAAGTTAATAAATAAAGTTATAAATAATAACTAAAGTTATAAATAATAAAGTTATAAATAATAAACTAAAAAATAAACTAAAGTTATAAATAATATAAATAATAAACTAAAGTTTATTATTAACTATATATTATTATTATTATTAACTATAAATAATAAACTAAAGTTATAAATAATAAATAAAGTTACCTTATTTTAAAAGTTAATTGTGAAACAGCCTCAGGCAAGTCCTCTAGGAGGAACTCCAGAAGACAGCAGTCTTCTCATGGGCTATGACAGTTCTATGCATGCCATGGCCCCTGAAGACCTTCCACAGGACAAGATGTAGAAATGACTGACAGTGGGATTAATGAGTCTGACCCTGCAAAGGCCAAGGCTAATATGTCTGTTTGTCTTAGTTTAAAAAGTTTTTTCATTTTTAAAAATTATAGAATAAGCATATAAGGAAGAAAATATTTTCAAACAATTGTATAACTATTTGTGTTAAGCTAAGTGTTATTGTAAAAACATTACAACAGATACCAAGGAAACAGAGAGAATCATTACAGAATACTTTGAAAACTTACATTCCAAAAACAGAAAAACTTAGATAAGATGGATAGATTCCTAGATATATATGACTTATCAAAATTAAGTCAAGAAGATATAAACAACTTAAACAGACCTCTAATAAGCAATGAGATTGAAATAGTAATAGTTTTCCAACAAAGAAAAGCCTCAGACAGGATGGATTCACTGCTGAATTTTATAAGACCTTTAAAGAAGAATTAATACCAATGTTCCTCAAACTATTCCATAAAATAGAAATGGAAGGAATACACTCAAATTCATTCTATAAAGCCAGTGCTACCTTGATACCAAACCCAATAATCATACAACAAAAAAGGAAAACTACAGACCAATTTCACTGATGAATGCAGGTGCAAAAATCCTTAATAAAATACTTGCAAATTTACCTCAACAATGCACTAAAAATTCATACACTGTGATAGAGTTGACTTCACTTCAGGGATGCAAGTCTTGTTCAATATATGCAAGACAAAAAATGTAATGTTGTTACTGTTATGTGCCATCAAGTTGGGCCTGACTCATAACAAACCCTCATAGGGTTTTCAATGGCTGATTGTTTCAGGATTGCGTCAGGAGTATATTGCCAAGTCCTTCTCCTATAATAAATGTAATACAGTATATAAATAGATTCAGATACAGAAATCACATAATCCTATCAGTTCAACATCCTCCCATGATAAGCTTTGAAGAAACAAGGGATTGAAGAAACCAATCTCAACATAATAAAGGCAATATATGAAAAATCTATAACCAACATCATACTAAATGGGGGGAAATGAAAGCTTTTCCTCTAAAATCAGGAATGAGACAAGGGTGTCCATGGTCTTCACTACTATTCAATATAGCAATTGAACTATTAGCCACAGCAATAAGGCAAGAGAAAGAAATAAAAGGAATCCAAATATGAAAGGAAGAGTTCAAATTATCCCCATTTATAGATAACATAATCCTGTACTTAAAAACTCTAAAGACACCAGAAAACTCTTAGAGCTGGTAAAAATTTTCAGCAAAGTAGCAGGATACAAAATCAACATATGAAAATCAGTAGCTTTTCTAAACACCAGTAATCACCAGGTTGAGAAAGAAATCAATCTCATTCACAATAGCTTCAAAAAGAATAAAACACCCAGGAATAAACCTAACCCAGGAAGTTTAGACCTCTATAATGAAAACTTTAACTTCCACACCAGAAGGTGGAAGGATCCCACATGCTCATAGATGGGAAGAATTAATATTGTGAAAATGGGTATATAATTGACAGCAATATACAGGTCTAATGCAATCTCCATCAAAATTTCAATGACATTCTTCACAGAAATACAAAAAACAATCCTATAATTCATATGGAAACACAAAAGACCCTGAATCTCTAAAGCAGTACTGAGCAGAAAAAGCAATGCAGAAGCATAAAAATACCTAAGTTCAAATTATACTACAGAGCCATAGTAACAAAAACTGCATGATGCTAGCACAAAACAGACATGTAGACAAATGGAACATAAGAGAGGATCTGGAAATAAATCTGTGCAGCTATAGGCACTTGATATTTGACAAAGGTGCCAAAAATAGAAGTTGGAGAAAAGACAATCTCTTCAACAAATGGTGCTAGCAAAACTGAATATCCTCATGTAGGATCCCTCTCTCTCATCTTACACAAAAGTAAGTTCAAAATGGATCAAAGACCTTAATGTAATACCTGAAACTTTGAAACTGATAGAGGAAAACATAGGGAAAACACTTCAAGACATAGGTATAGGCAAAGACTTTCTGAATAGGACCTCAATAGTGCAGGAAACAATAACAAGAATTGATAAGTGAGAGTGCATGAAATTAAGAAGTTTTGTGCAGAAAAGGACACAATTATCAGTGAAGAGACAGGCTACACATAGGAGAAAAATCCTTGCCATCTATATACCACACAGGGGATTAATATCTATAATATATAAAGAGCTCAAAAAATTAAACATCAAAAAAGCAAAGTATCCATTCAAAAACTGGGCAAATGAACTGAACAGAGAGTTCTCAAAAAAATAAATACAAAGACAACAATCATACAAAAAATATTCAACACCCTTAGTCATTAGGGAAATGAAAACAAAACCTACACTGATATACTATCTCACCCTAGTCAGAATGGATAGCAATAGCATCAAACAACAACAACAACAACAAATACTGGTGAGGATGCAGGGAGAAAGGAACCCTAGAACACTGTTGATGGGAATGCAGGTTGGTGTACCCACTGTGGAAAACAGTATGAAGATTCCTCAAAATACTAAAAATAGGACTACCATATGACCCAGATATACCATTTAAGGGTATATACAAAAAGAAATATAAGTCAACATACCATTGAGATACCTGCTCATCCATGTTTGCTGCAGGGCTATTCACAATATGCAATATATGAAATCAACCTAAGTGTCCATCAACAGATGAATAGATAAGGAAAACATAGTATATATACACCATGGAGTATTATTCAGCCATAAGGAAGGGTGAAATTCTAGCATTTTCTGGAAAATAGATGGAACTAGAGATCATCATTTTAAGCAAAATAAGCCAGGCCAAGACAGACAAACATCACGTCTTCTCTTATAAGTGGATGTTAGATTTCAATACATATTCAATATTAAGATATATATGTTGTGAAAGTAGAAGGGGTCTATGTAGTAGAAGATAAGAGAATAAAGACAAGGGGAATAGCACAAGAAAGTGTAATGAGGGAAAGGAAGGGAAATATATGTTTTGCCCTTAAGGCAAAATCTGTATATGTGTGTGTGTGTGTGTGTGTGTGTGTGTGTGTGTGTATGCATATATAATATATAGATAGATATACACACAAACAAGATATGCAAGTAGAAGGAGGACAATTGGTAGGGAGTGGAGGGATGGGGGAGGGGGTCATAAGAGTGTAATGGAAGACGTTAACATAAGCAATGTACAACCGTATGCATGCATGGAAATGTCATAATGAAATCCATTAAGTTGTACCCTAAAAATTACCAATAAAAATTACTGGAAAAAAGAAGGTGTAAATGGGTATGTTTTCACAACATTCCAATATAACTTTATTTATACAAAAAATAACTAAAATAAACTGTTACTATCAATAGTTTTGACTCAAAAAAAATAGTTTTGACTCTATTCTTTGAGTTCTTCCATTTCTCCTTCACTGTACAATTCTTAAAATGGTATATGCTCTTGTTTGGCCTGAAATGTGCTCCAAAGGCCCATCTGCTGAAGGCTTGGTCCCCAGCCTATGGTGCCATTGGGAGGTGGTGGAAACTCCCGGAAATGGGGGTTCGTGGGAGGATTGAGGTCAATGGGGGAATGCCCTTCAAGTGGTACTGGAACCCTAGGCCTTTCTTTCTCTCTTTGCTTCCCGGCCACCATGAGATGAGAGGGGGGCTCATTCCAGCATGCTCTCCTGCTGTGACATGCCACCTCATTTCAGGCCCAAAAGCAACAGGATCAGTTGTTCATAAACTGGAACCTCTGATACTATAAGCCAAAATAAACCTTTCTTCCTTATAAATTGATTTATCTCAGGCGTTTTGTTATGGCAATGGAAAGCTAACATAATTCCTTTAAAATTAATGAAAATTTTATTTTTTGTACCTTTGATCTCTTTCTAGCTCACCTTTTTACTTTGGGTAATCTTTGTTTCTCTTTTCTTCCCTTTCTTTGATGGTATCTTTGTATATATTTTGCCTATAAAAGGTTCTAGTTATTTTAGTTCTTTTTCTAATATGTTTTTCATACAACTGGGCTTTTTTTCTTTTTTTTTTTTTTTTAGATAGGATCTTGTTATACAGCACAGGCTATCTCAAACTCTCAATCCTCCTGCCTCAGCCACCAGAATGCCAGGGGTATAGGTGTTAGCCACCACATCTGATATAATTGGGAATTTTTCAGCCAGATATCTGCAAGAGATTTTTGTAGGAGTGAGGCCAGTATAAGATATATGACCCAAGATTTGTTGTTTTCCACAGAGCACATGCTCCCTGCTCTGTGGCCTCCACAGACACTGCCTCCTGCATACTTGTGGACTCTGTGCAGTTCTTCATTTGATGCGTTTCCTTTGTTTTTCTTCGTGGCATCACCCCATGTCCATTTTCTCCTTTTCCATAATTTTCCCATAGTGTTAAAGCCAGGAGTTCTCAAACTTTGCTTTTGCTACACTTTTGAAGATTTCTGCCACTGAGTTCTGTTGTTGAGCGCTTTTTCAAAAAATTGTTACATCCATCAATTTTGTTTCCTAAATATTATATTTTCTTAAGCCTCCAACTCTAAAATGTATAGCTGCCAACTGCCAAAAGCAAGCAACTATTTTCCTAAGCCGGTCGTGGTGGCACACTCCAGTAATCAACTTACTGCGGAGGATGAGGCAGGAGGATCGCGAGTTCGAGGACAGCCTGGACAACACTTTGGGGCTGGGATTTAGCTCAGTTGGTAGAGTGCTGCGCTGCAGTCTCTGAGGTCCTGAGTTCAATTCCCAGCACGTCAAAAATGGGAGAAGGACCTGACAATCCACTCCCAAGGCAATCCCAAAACTGTCTGCCATTGAAAACCCTATGAGGGTCGCTATGAGTCGGATACTGACTCGATGGCACCTAACAACAACAACAACAACATTTTCCTAAGGCATTAACTGAAATGTATTCAACAGATTCCTCCAAGATAGTGGCCAAGTGTATTTTTTATGGATGTAAGTGTTCCAGGTTTCTTAGCCTGGGTATTCAGGGAGCAGAGCCTGAGGCATACAGTTATGTGGCACTGGTTGATTAGGAAGTGTGATCTCATGGGTGGAAATGAGAGAGAGAGAGAGAAGGAAGAGGAATGAAGAACAGACAGTGTAGAAGCCATGACTGTGCTGGCTACCACTTTTCATCAAGCATGTCTGACTAATCATTTTTCCATTCCTATGTTTTGAGAGGCTCTTTGTGTAACTCTCATTGATCACAGTCTGTTCATAGAAAGAAGGAAAAAAAAGCCACTGGTTCTCATATCCTATTGATCAAAGTTTTGTTCTACATGGTGTTAATTTTCTCATTCTTCCAAGTTGTCCATGCAAGGGCAATGTTATTATATGGATGTTCATATCTTTCAAAAGTGCATGTCAGACTCTAATCACCAAGGCAACAACAGTAAGAGGTGCAACCTTTGGGAGGTGACCAAGCCATGAGGACTCTGCCTTTATGAATGGGTTAGAGCTCTTATGTATGAAAGGGCTGGAGAGGGAACTAGTTATGATCTTTTTGCCCTTTTACCTCTGTGAGAACTCAGTTCTTAATGCACCTTTTAGGAATGGAAACAACTCCCTTATAAGGCCCTGACACTGTTCATGCCTTGGTCTTAGACTTCTCAGCCTCTAGAACTGTGATATAAGTTCATGTTCTTTCCACATTACCTAGTCTCAGGTATTTCGTTATAGTAGCACTGACTAAGACAGACACCAAGAGGAGGTCCTATTCTTACATCACAAAGTCAACAAGAACACCTGGAAGTAAGTGGCTCAGTGGTGGCTTGGCCACACATTCTGTTTCACAGATAGAGGGCCAGTTGATATCTATGATTGTAGTGAAACTCTGTAAAGTACCTCAGTTTACTCTTATAAACTCTTCCGAACTATGTGGCAGATTGTTACCCATATAGTATTGGTAATGGATGAGTGAGGAGCATCTGACCAAAGTCCCAGGAGACAAGAGATCAGGACAGGTGTCAAACAGATGCTGATTTATCTGGGCATCTCCTGCTTTCAAGTTCATTCTCTAGCCAGTTATGTTCCTAAGAAAAGAAATGTTAATCTCGATGTTCTGAGGACCTCATTCTCCTCACAGTTTATCCATAAATAGTTTTAAATATTCACCTAAATAAAAAGACAAAATACATAGGAATGAAGTAGGATGCTGTCCTGCCATTGTAAATGAGGTGATGAGGTGTTTATGCAACAAGACACCCAATATGACCTTGGACTATAGTCTCAACCTAAATTTCAGCCTAGACTGGCTATCATTTCAACCTAGAAATGATCAGCTTCTAGTATTATTTTAATATTTACATACATTGTCAACTTTAATTAACCAGCCCATAATATAATATTAAAAAATTATCTCTATTCCAAACTACTTCAAGAAAACACATGCTATTTGGAAATTATTACATGGTACTGAATTAGGTGAAATCTTGAAAGAGTATTATCAAGCAAACTTTATTGTTTAGCTTCCTAAATAATCTCTACATGTTTTAAAATAATCCAGACACAGTACTTAAAGTATTGTTCTCCTCATTATAATCATGGCTTCAAAGGTAAAAGGAAATCAGATATGTTGAAAACCTAATAAAACTCCAGAGGTAAAAATAATCCATTCACTTATGAAACATTCAGCCCATATCATGGTCAGCAAGCATAGGAATTGTAGATCATGAGTCATTCAATATGCAAATCATAAAGCAAGGGGCAATATTTTTTGTCTCCCACAGACTGGAATTAGCATTTCAAAGTACTGACATATATCTCTGAAAGATACAGTAACCAAGCCTGCAAGAAGCAATCTCACAGAAGCACAGGTTGTTAACTGCCAAAATCTATTCTGATGTATTACTTGTTAAGGCAAAAAAACAGAGCACTGGAATGGGTAAGCCATGGAGCCCCTCCAATCACTCTGGTTAGTAGATCAAAATATTGGGAAATGAGTCAAGAATAAAATGATTATAGATAAGATATTGGAAAACAATCCCTATAGGAAGAGTCAGTGCTTCCTTACTCTAATAGATATACACACTCATTCCTTGATTCTATGGTATTGTCTAGTGGAACCTACATCACCAACCTAATGATAGAGTTTTGAAGAAAATATATGTGCGTATTTTTGTTTTAGTGGGGTTTTTTAATGTAGATATTTTAAACAAATACTAGCATATATATGTCATACTAATTGAGCAGTTTTTCCTTCTGTTATGAAAGGTTTCTTACTTTCAGAGACTAATATTCTAAAGGAATCTTAGGATGGTGGTGAGACATTGTTTCTCAGAATCCAGTTTGTTTGTATTCTTGGCATATTTAGCAGATTTGGGATCAGCAGCATAATTTTGAGACATTTCAGAAAATATTAGGGTTTCCTTTGAATTCCCTATGTAGATATGTTACCTACTTTTTTTCTTGCTTGAATCTTATTTTACTGAGAGTTATATAGTTTTCCTTGAAAATCTGACAGACATTTTGACAGATAGTCACTGAGTAATCGAAATATGAATTAATTACACCAACTTTTCCAGTTCTGTGAGAGTTTTGGCAACTCCTACTACCTTCAATTATATGGCCTGAAATATGACAGGCACTTTTTTAGCATATAAAATTGGCTGTGTTTTTTTAAACTATAGTTGTAAAACTACATTTTTAAGTATTTTAAACAAGAAATTACAAATCCGAAACTCAGTTAAATTTCAAATGTTTCTGCTGCTTCAAATGATTCTATTAAGATTTCAACAGGTAGATTTTAAAAACACAAACCCTTTCAAGACATGAGCAAATCCATGAGCAGTAATAGTGCTAGTCAATAATTATTTACAGAGCATTTGTACTTCTGGCTCTCGTGGAGTGGCTTATAGCAGACCAGTGCTCCCTCAGAGAATATCTACAAATTCTGGGTAAAAATTATTTAAAAATTCACTTGAAGGAGGTGGAGAGTAGCTGAAGCACATGGGATTTCAGTGCTCATATTTTGGGAAGAGAGAAAGTTCTTATAGTACACCTATCTATCTGCATATTGCTTTTACTCTCAAAGTAACTTTTGATTCACTGCCCACAGTAAGAGTCTGAGAATCTGGTTAGGGAGTGGCTTCCAGCATGCAAAGAAGTAGGAAGAATGTTAGGCAACATTGAAATTCTGAAAAACAACAAAAAAGGGAAGAAAATAGGTTTACGCCTGTCAAGACAAGTACCCTATCCAGGACACCAAGATAAGTTTCATATAATCAACTTTTGGCATTTTTAGTCTTCTCCGTTGTTTGTCTATTTCCTTTTGCATTTATTTCTACGTTTATATGCTTTGATGCTTTGGATCTTTAATGTCTCCAGATGATTGCCAGCCTGTAGCACTATTGAGACATGGTGGAACCATTAAAAGGTGGGGGTCTGGTGGAAGGAAGTTAGGTCATTGGGGGTGTGACCTTGACTAACGATATAACTTCCTGGCTACCGTGGGTAAACAAAGTTCTCCCGCCATGATGTTCTATGTCACCACGGGTCCAAGAAACCATAGACAAAGACTTCTGAAACCATCATCCAAAATAAACTTTTCCTCCCAAGTTGACTATCTCACATATTTTGCTACAATGACAGAAAACTGACAAACACCTCTGCTTTTTCTTATAGACAACATACAGCTGGTTGTTGTTCTATATTATTGAAAAATCTCTGCCTTTTAACTGCAGTGGTTATATCATTTATATTTAAAGTAATTATTGATAAGGTTGAATCTAAGATAATCAGTTTGTTCTTTTTTATTATTTCCACTTGCTTTTTTGTTTGTTTTTCATTCTCTGCCTCTTTTCCTACCTTGTCCTAACACTTTCTCTTTCTCATTCAAATAGAAACCATTTTAACTTACATGCAATCAAGGAAGATATCAAAAATGAATAAATGCTAATGGGTCTAAGTAGAACAATCTGAGCAGTTATAATGCATTTGCCAGAGATATTTCCTGAAGAGAAGAGATATACTGACAGAAAGTGGGGGGAGGATTGCCAGGATATCCAGGTCTAGTCATTCTAACTTGCTTGTGGATCTCCATTAATAGCCAAAGTAAAATCTATCAATTATGGAAGTCATTAGTGTCATTTAGATGTATTCCAATTCTTCTTCTAACAACATTGTATTTCCCTTGTCCTTTGACATTAGGTGTGGATATGTTATATTCTTTATTCATAAAACATAAGTAGAAATAATAAGCATCAATTCTGAGAAGAAGCTCTATGAACAAGGATTTGTCCTACAACATTCTGTCTACTTCAGATCAGTGATCATACAAGCTGTGTGAAGTCAGAGTGTCCATCAGCCTGAGTACCTGTGTGACTTCAGCAATTCTCCTGTGGGCCATATTATAAATGGGCTGTAATAAGAAATAAGATATGTTATGATAAGCCACTGAAAGCTGGGGGGTGCTTGCTACTGCAGCATGACATAATTCATCCTAATACATCCTCTAAAAATTTTTAGGTGAGGTAATATAGATTCTATAACTTTACACAGTCATATACACATAGAATTTCAGTTTTTTCTTAACCATGGCTGTGTCATATTTTATTAACATTTGTGTTTACTTATATGTTCATCCTCCATCTTATTCAACATAGAATTGAATTTTTAACTTCATAAATTATCATGTTGATATGTAGAATCACATGAGTACATTCTTTTTAGTACTATTTTATAATTACAACTTCCATTCTTAGTATTCAATCTAAAGTTATTGGTTCTTGGAAAAACCTAAACTAATCCAACCAGAGGGAAGTAATGGGCAAAGCTATGTTTTTCGTATATTATTTGTATACTTTTTGTTGCTGTTCTTAAGTGCTGTTGAGTTAGATCTGATTTATAGTGAACCTATGTACCCCAAAACAAAACACTACCCAAGATTGTTCCAGGCATGCCATCTTTTATGTTTGAGCCCAATGTTGCAGTCATTGTGTATCTTCTCATTCTGAGTCATGTCATATCAGCAAATGGAGGTCCCAGGGGCTTTACTCCATTCCCATCATTAAGGTCAACTCTTCTCTGAGGTGGGAGGACTTGGCAATCCACTCCAGAAGCAATCCTGAAACAATCAGCCACTGAAAACCCTGTGAGTGTTGCTATGAGTCAAATAGGACTCCATGGCATCTAAAAACAACTTTGAGGAAGCAACACTTCTCCAGTTGTCTTTTGGATGCCTTCCAGCCTGGGGAGCTCATTTTCTGGCACTATATTTGACAGTGCTTCTCTGTTATTCATAGGGTTTTCAATGGCTAATTGTTTTGGGAGTGAGATGCTGGGTCCTTCTCCCTAGTTTGTCTTAGTCTGAGAGCTCCGCTGAAACTTGTCTACCATGGGTGGCCCTGCTGGTAACTGAGACACCAAGTGGCATAGCTTTCAGCATCACAGCAACACATAAGTCCCCACCACATGGAGGAGGAGGAGGAGGGGGAGGACGAGGAGGAAAAAGAAGAAACTCAACTTAGATCTGCTTAGATATGAAAGTTTTTAGCTGCTTATCAAGAGCCTCATCATTTCGACTCTTTATGCTACAATAGAAAACTAAAATAAAATTAAGTTAAATGATAATTAAATCAAAAACCCAACATATTTAACACAATATAGTGTTCCAACAGAATAGATTTTTAAAAACTCTCTTCAGATAGGAACAGAGCAAAACAAAAACTAATTTTTTTCTTGGTTTTCTAGAAACCTATGGAAAAATGTGTCTGCAAGAGATAGCTCTTATCCTTGCACTTCAGGAAAAAAATAAACCAGAAGATCATCAAAATAAGAATTGAAATGATTAAGAGTATGGAATGGGCTGAAAAATTAAAACTACTCACATTGAGAGAAGCCAAAAGCTGAATATATAAAGGGACAATGGCCAGATACTATATGACAATAGACTCTGTCTGACAATGAATGTGCAGCAACCAGCAGGGAACCAGCCACAGACCTCTGCATCACTTGTCCAGGATGGTCAGGACTTAGGTCAGTGACCAGCAGCCTCCCCCACTTTTTGCCTTTTCTTCCCTCTTTGCCTTTCTTCCAACACAAGACCAACTAGAGAACACCAAATAGGCTCCTAAGCCAAGCACACAGGAGGACCCATTTTTTTCTTACTTCATAACCAGCTCCCCTAGGTCAATAGCCCCTAATTACACCGACCACCTTCTTCCTGAAGGCTTCCCTTTTATTTCAACAAGAGTTTTATAATCCTACCTGCCACTGACTCTGCGAACAATAGTGACTAACTCCCAGCCACAGCCAGCTCCAAACGAATAGTATCTGCTTATTTTCCATTAGTGGTCTCTGTTTATTTCTATAAGGAAAATAGGAAGTAAGATGGTAAATATCCATAAAATCCAGAATAATACACATAAGGAGTGCAGAGATTTAATAAATTTCATTCTTTAAAGAGGATAGAATAGGTTACTCAGTGTCTCTTAAACATAAAAACAAGGTCAGCAACTATCCCCTGTAAGAATGATTACAGCAAAGTAAAATTATCAGGTGGTCAAGAAGGAACCTATTCTTAAGAAGTTGTTTGTAAGGTTGATGTTGCTATAGCATTTGTCACTTCCAAGATCAGGCTGTCAAAAAAGTTTGATCAAACACCAGTAAGTAATCAACCCACAGTGAGATGCAAAAACAAGGATATATGAGGGCCAATTCCAGTTCAAATCCTGCCTCTTCCATAACATTGCTCTTGATCTATCCAGCACACACTGCCCTCTGCCTACTATCTATATTGCCCTTGCAGACTGTGATCATCAGGACCTTCTACGCCATACTGCCTATGAAGCTCAATGTGGTGAGGACTATCCCTTGCCAAGTGTTTCCAGAGTTAATGGCAACTCCCTCAAGCACATGTTAATCTTCTGAGGACAAGAATAGGAGAATGTGCATCTCCTGAACTTCTTGCTGTAGTGACAACACAATTTCCCTGACCGCTAAAGTTAATGTCGGGCTGGGATTTAGCTCAGTTGGTAGAGCGCTGCTCTGCAGTCTCTGAGGTCCCGAGTTCAATTCCCAGCACCGCAAAATGGGAGAAGGACATGGCTACCCACTCCCAAGGCAATCCTGAAATAATCAGCCATTTTGAAAACCCTATGAGAGTCACTATGAGTCGGACTCGACTTGACAGCACCAACAACAAAGTTAATGTCAGAGGGGACCATAATCGCATATCCTCATGATTCATCTGTGACTTCCTACATCATCTCTCTCCCACAGTGTATTATGTTTATTCATGTTCTGATCTGTGTTCACTCTCATCTATAAAGTCTTCAGGGTCATGATTGGTTTGAGGGAATTTTATTTTGTTTTTTTCATTGTTGTGTCCCCTGTACCTAGCAGGATAGTTGTTAATACCAGAAATTTGGTATTGAATAATGTTTTTTTAAGTTGTTTTTTGTTTGTTTGTTTGTTTTATTTTGTTGTTTTTTGTTCTTTGTGGGGTGGGAGTTGTTCTTCTATCAAGTTCTACCTGAGCAATAATCTGACCCAGGTTGAAACAGATGCAAACTTTCTGAGGATCAGTGGATTTTTCTGGAAGGGCATGAGGGTAAATTTTAGGCTTACAGGACAGAGGGTCTCTGGGATGACTCACCTCTATCCTTGTCAGATGATGTAGCTCTGGACAATAGCACACAAGCAGGTATGTCTGTGTTAATACCCTGTGTTAGCAAAAACAGAGTGAGGCTTTGGTCTGCAGCCATGATATACTTCCACCTGATATAGAATCTCAAACTTCACAGACAGGTAGGAATTAGAAACACCCAACAAATCCAAACCCAAGCAATACTTCATAACAGCCATGGGCTGTGCCTCCATACCTCATTTAATAATGGAAGGAAATTCTAAAATGCAGTTAGAAGTTAACAAAAATAAAGGTAAATCTGACTAACTAAGGGTGACTGACTCTAGAAGGAAAGGAATCTTCTGCTAGCCTCCTAATGCACTGTTTATTGAAGGGATCCTAACCACGAATTAAACATTGAATACACAGCACTTCCTTCAGTCCCAAAAGAACACACCATGCAGGCATTATCATTTCTACTTTATACAGAAAGAAAGAGCAAAGTAAGTTAGTGAACTGCCTTGTTTGAGGACACAAGACTTGTGTGAGGAACAGACCATCTCAAGCCCGGGACCGTCCAACTGTAGAAGCTGTGGGCTTGGTGGGCTGTATGTCTGTCGCAGGACAGAGAGAAGCCAGGGTCACGGAGATTTGTGGATTTCATGACAATGACCTACTTTCCTCAAATCATTTCAGTTTCTATAGAGATGGGATATTTGATTTCTTTTGTGTGTGTGATTTTTTTATTAGTAGTTTTTTGAAGTGTGCAACTTAATGGGTTTCATTATGACATTTCCATGCGTGGGCGTATCATTGTACGCTGCTCATGTTCAGCTCCCTATCACTCTTATGTCCTGCTCACTGATCCCATTCATCCTCCCGAACGGTCCCCCTTCAGCTTGCATCTCATATAGATAGATACTTAGATAGATGAATAGATGAATAGATGATAGATAGATAGATAGATAGATAGATAGATGAATGGATAGATAGATAGAGACAGAGAGAGGGACAGAGGCAGAGAGAGAGACAGAGACAGAAAGAGAGAAAGAGACAGAGAGAGAGAGAGAGAGAGAGAGAGAGACCCAGCAGCCCACTCCCAAAATAGCCATTGAAAACCCTACAAATAGCAGAGAAGCACTGTCAAATATAGTGCTGGAAAATGTGCTCCCAGGGCTGAAAGGCATTCAAAACAGACTGGGGAAGAATTGCTTCCTCAAAATAGAGTCAACCTTAATAACAGGAATGGAGTAAAGCCCCTGAGACCTCCTTTTGCTGAGGTGGCACAACTCAAAATGAGAAGCAACATAGTGGCTGCAACAATGGACTCAAACATAAAAAGATTGTGTGCATGGCACAGTTTTGGGTAAGGTTTTGTTCTGTAGTACATATGGTCACCATGAGTTGGATCTGAATCAACAGCACCTAACAACAACACATATGTATGTGTATGTATGTGTGTATATGTATATATGTGTATGTATGTATGCATATATTTAAACCCAGATTCTGCCTATGAGAAAAACATGATACTTCTCTTTCTTCCCCCATTAGCCTTTCTTCTTGCCTCCACCCCTCTCTGTAGTCCCTTCTCCCCTAAATAGTACCCCTTCTACTTCCATGACACATCTATTAAGATATTTAATATGTATTAAAATTTTAACATCTCTATCCTATTCCCAAGAAATAGGATTCAACCAAATGTGGAAATTATTGAGTACCTGGTGCAGAATTGGGTAGTGTTTCGTTCTGCTGTACATAGGGATGGTGTGAGTCAGACCTGACTCAATGGCACCTAACAACAACAACAATATCCATATTTGAGATAATAAATGGGTTGTTTGTCTTTCTGGGTCTTGCTCATTTCACTGACTTTCTTTCAACTCTTGAAGCCTATCAGTTAAAGATTAGAAAAAAATCCCCGTATGATTGAATGGAATAGCTAGAATTTAACAATTGTATTGAAATTCTATTCACTATTAAGTAAAATTCAATGAATAGTAATTTTTTTGAAAAAGAAGAACATGTTAAAACAGTTCTGCACGTTTTAAAAGTAGAAAATAAGATTTTTAATAACTAATGTGTTTTATTTAAACACATTTAAAAGATGTTTCAAAGTTTTGTTTTTAAGTTTTCACAAAGAAAAGATTGAGTTTTAAAATGTAATGTTGATGTATAATATTGAAACAACTTGCTATGTTCTCCACTATTGGCAGATTTTTAAAATTTCTTCTTTCCTATCCAAAGTCTTCCTCAGGACAGATTCTACTAAAAAGAAGCACAAGAACTTTTTTTTTAATCACACACAGATAAAAATATCCAGGTCTGTTGTATAATTGATTCAAGGCACACACTAAAAAGACTGTAAGAGTTGTTTGGATTTTTTTTTTTTTCTCTCCAATGGATTTTGACATGAACTCATTAGCTGCCCCTTTACAAAAGATGCACGTGTATGGAGACAATACAGAAACAAAAGCTAGATTCCCAGAAGAACTGCTGGAACTTTTCTCTTTGAAACGCTAGTAAAGCGTTTGTTTGTTTCTTTGATCTTAAACACACACACTGTTGTATTAGCTACTTTCTCTGGGGAAACACAAAAGGCCTGTCTACTTACCCCAGACAGGCAACCAGACAGAACAGAGAAAGGCTCACATCAAGTTAAACCTGGTGACCATGGGTTGTCTGGGGTTGCTTACAGGATCCTGGGCGACCCATAGACAGCACATATGGGCAGCTTCCCTACTGGAAAGAATCCCTCCGCCCCGCCACCAGGCTTCGGCTCCTCATCATTTGGTTACGCCCTGTAGAGTAGCCAATGTCAGTAGGTGCTTTGTTATCGTAGGCCCACCTGTAGCTGGGCGGTAAAGCCTGTTTGTTGCCGTGATCATTGGCCAATGTCTCCCAGATCACAGCTGCTCGACTTCAAGAAACAGGTGGTCACATTCAGCCCAGCAGAATCTGTCAAACTGCACATACACATGCATGCATATGTGCACACAGTGCACACACACAGACTCACACACACAGACTCACACATACACTGGTTCAAATGCTCTGCTAAGCCCTCATCATCTTACTTGGGAGTCCTTCTCACTAACCGCACACCTGCTCCAGCCCCTAGCCTGCACTGTGCTCTGTCACCCCTCCCTGGAGACTTTAGGAAATTCTTACTGTATGTGGAATTAGTTCCTTCCTTTTCAAGCTTTTTCAAAAGTCAGAATCTTTCTTTTTTTTTTTTTTTAACAGCAATTTAACATTTGGGTTATTTTGAAGTCTCCCCAGACTACACAAGTGAAGGTTCCTCTAACACTCTAACCCACATAGTCCATATGTTATATTTTGGGTAGGCAAGATGTTAAATATAAGCTCTAATAAATGCAGCAAGGCTACATGAATTCAGGATTCATGATATATGCATTAACTGTTTAACCATGATTTTGCCTCACTGCACCAAAGACAACTCTGAGCATGAGAGGAAAGAAAGAAAAAATTATTGCCCATTTTAGTGTTTGCTATTTTTTTCTTTTACTATTTTGTTGGCACATATTCAAAATCTCAACTCTCAAATATGCTACCTCATTTTAGCCTTTTATTTCCTTCACTTAGCTTTTCACTCATTTTTTCATCTTCTTTCATAACCTCATATTACATCTCACATGCGGAAAAAGAAAGGAGGGAAATAATGTTGCTGGACCATAATTCTCAGGTAGGTTTGCAGATCAAACTAGAAGGCAGTGGCTCAGATTTTCCATAGACTTGCATGAGGTAAATGACCATCAGGATGAATACCGTGGTTTGTTTGTAAATCAAGAATACTGATTTGAGTGTAAACCAGCTATGGAAGATTAGATCTCAGTCATCTGAGTTCAAGCATATTCCCAAATCGTTCTCCACCCTGGCGAGAAAGCGGCGCTCAGGCACTCTCTGTCAAGTGGTGCCAAACACCTGGTGAAATCCAGAAAAGGAGAGTCAGTCAAATCACCTGTCACTGAACAGGCAAGAAGTGAAACATGCAGGTTTTTGCAAACATCAAACACCACCCCCTGAGGGAGTCTTAGAAGCGGAAATTCTCTGAAATCTTCTCAGGTAAAAAAATCAGAGTTCTTATGCAGAGAATGTCACAAAGCCACAGAGAAATGGAGAACAATGGAGAAGGTATTCCAGAGGCTAGTATGCTCTCTGGAAGAGAAGACAGGAAAGGAAGAGCTCTTCACAAGGTGCAGTTCCCAAGAAGTAGAGGCAGTTGTGCTACCAAAGACAGGGTGATGACATGTATTGAGGGATCACTGTGCACTAGCAAGGGGCCGCACCCTTCACATGCATTTACTTATGTAGTCCTCAAAACATGCCCAGGATGTGGTGTGGATTGCTACTATTTCTACTAATAATAACAATTGTTGTTGTTAGATGTCATGGAGTCTGTGTCCCACTCATTGCTACCCTACTTACAACAGGCGAAACACTTGTCAGTGCTTCTCTGCTATTTATAGGGTTTTCAGTGAAGGATTGATTTTTGAGAGTGGGTTACTGGGTCCTTCTCTCAAGCCTACAGCACCTGGTGTTCCTAGGTGGTCTCCCATCCAAGCACTAACCAGGCCCAACCCTGCTTAGCTTCTGAGATCTGACAGGATCAGATGCCCCAGTGCTACAGCTGCAGGTGACTCTTTATGGAATACCCATCATGTAAGACAATGTGCTAAGTGCTTCACCTGCCTTATGGTTCAGTATTTTATTTTATTTTTCCTACAAAGAACGCTGAATTCCAGAGGGTTTATTTAACTTACTGAAAGTCACACAGCTGCTTAATAGAGGAGGCTGGCTTCTTGCTGTGAGACTGAAGTCCTGTGACAAGTGCCACACATGGCTAAGGCAAGCATCAGAGACAAAGGGAAGGCTCCTTGCCAGAGAGGAGCTGAGTGTCCCTTTAGGAAGACACGCATAAGCTGACAATGAGGATGTCTTGAAATGGTCAGTGTAGTTAAACAGAGCCGAGAATCAGGACACAGCATGTCACCTGCCACATAGGAAGGTAACTGGCAGACTGATGTTGGAGTCTGGTAAGAATATGAATTTTTATTTAGAGTATCAGTTGACCAGTGATTAATGATGTCACAACTGCAAGAGAGTTCTTGCACAGGAAAACAGTGTTTCATTATAAAGCCCAAGTATTTGCTGAAGCTTTTCCATCTCATGGCCTGGGATATGTCTTCCTCCCTCTCTGCACTTTTCCATCTCGACCATCCTCAATTTCTACCAAACCCAACAGAGTTCAATCACACCTTCCTTTTCATCAGTGACTATCACACTGGATTAGAATTGGGTTTTTGTGTCTCTATCGCACCCGCTGGATTGCAAGCTCATCCCATGCACTGCCCATGTCCTTGGCCTCTCCAGTGCCAACACACAGCAGTCAGTGAGTAGACATCTGAGACACAGCACCCTGTGGTTATATTTGGAGCCCAAGGAGGTAAAACTTGTTCCAATCCATATAACTAGGGAGTAGGAGTCAGGGTTAGAATGGGGGCCCTCACTCTCTGGTTCAGCTTTCTCTCCATCACAATGCATTGCCCCCAGATGAAGCTGAGATAGGTTAATCAATTGGCCCTAGTGACCTCTTGACACACAGCAAGTTAAAGAACCAGTCCAGTTCAGGCCTTTTGGGTCCAGGCTTCATGCTCTCCTTTGCAGGAAATCATCATTTCTTTGTTTAAAAAAAAAATTAAGGTTATTTATGTAAAGGACACTTGAGAAGGCAGTGACGCACGAGAAGAAATGAACAAGGAGATGACATCGTGGATCACACTGAGAGCCACCCAGGTAAGGAGAGCATGGGGCCATGTCTTTACTGGAAGCAGAGGTCTAGGCCAGGTCTAGGCCAAGTCTGTGCCCTGGCTTTCCCTCTAGGCTCCACCCTCTGAGTTAGATGTAGCTAGTCTTCTAAGCCAGCAAAACTCTTCTCTTTCCTAAAAGCTTGGCAGAGGCAACTTAAGTTACCATCATCAAAAGAAGGTAAAGAGGCTTCCAGTGTCCAGGAACATAGGAAGTTTAGGGCAGTGCAACTCTTCTGTCATGACATGGTGCCATGCACACATAGCACGCATTTGTCAAAACCCGTAGCACATAAAGCACCAAGAATGAACCTTCATGTTAACCATGGGCTTTAGTTAGTAATGTTGTATCCATATTTGTTCATTAAGTATAATAAATCCCCCACACTAATGGAAAATGTCAATAATAAAGGAAACTGGAGAGGGGAATACTCTGTACTTTTTGCCCAATTCTTCTGTAAACCTGGAAGTGGTCTATAGAATAAAGTCTCTTAACTAAAATTAATTAGAAAAGGAAGGAAAGAGGCACAAATCACCTTCCCAGCTCTATGTCTCCTTGCTAACTCAGTGTAGTCACTCACTGTCCAGACTCCTAGTTTAACAGTTCCTCCGGGCATGTTTACCTTCTTCCACGTCTCTGTGCACTATTCTCTATGTCTTAATTTCATCATCCTACAACCATAAAAATCATTTCATTTTTAAGCCGCTACATTGTCCACAAGTCTGCATTTCTCTTTGCGCACGTGCATCGGTCTTCTACCCTCTCCCTCCTGGCTGTCTGCAGCTTTCCTTACTGTTTTAATGTATTCAGGGACATAAAGGAGCATAAACATCACACTCCAATAGTAGAGTTAGAATGCCTCTGTGATAATGTCCCTGAGAAGAAGAAACAGTAAAGTATAGCAGGTTAGAAGTTGTTGTTGTTAGGTGACATAGAGTGAGGTCCGACTCACAGCAACCCTATGTACAACAGAATGAAACACTCCCCCACACTACACCAAGGTTAGTAGTAGAACTTCTCAAAGGTGTCTCTCCTCCTGTCTCACTATACGGAGCCCGCTTCTTTTAGGTCCTGGAGGTTAGTCTTGGATTTTTTTTCTCTGCCCCTAACAGATCTGTCCTAGAAGTGCAACCAGAATGCTGCTTGGAAGCAAGGTTGGCTAGACTGTGTCTTATGTATTTTGGACAGGTAGTCAGGAGGGAACAATTCTTGGAGAAAGATATCATGTTTGGGAGAGTGGCAAGTCAATGAAAATAAGGAAAACCCTCCACAAGATGGATTAGCACAGTGTCTGCAACAATGCACATAAATAAATAAGATCATGTGCCTGGCACAGAATCGGGGAGTGTTTTGATCTGTTGTACATAGGGTCACTATGAGTCAGATTTAACTCAAGGGCACCTAAAAACAACAACAACAACAACAACAACAACAACAACAACAAATCATCTGAGGACCAAGCATATCTTCAACCCTTCTCTCCCTCTCTTCTCCATCTTCTTCTATACTTCTCCTTGCTCAGTTATTGGCAGAACTGAATAGATGGAAAAGAGCAGAGAAAAATCAGTGGAAGAAACTGATCCTGGGTCTTACTTTATTCACTATGATCCAGACAACTCATTCTTTTTTGGAAATATTGTCTTACTTTATATCCCAGGCTGGCACTGAAATCTTTATCCCCCTGCCTCAGGCTCTCAATGCTGGGATTAAGGACAGGTAGGCCACACCCGGCTTGGCTCATACATCTTTAATGTCAGCAGGCTGTGCTCTGATTATCACTGTGCATGTGTTGTAGCCTATAATACATCGATATAAATTCTTTCATTCTAAGTGTGATATGTTCTGGTCTGACCTTTTGCAGAAAACTCTATTTCATTATAATGCCGTGTCTTTCTTTTCTGATTTACATGAAGTGAAAATGACTTTCAAGTGTTTTACCATCCTCAGAGTTTCACAATTCGTACAAAGCTGAGAACAGGGATTCATGATGCAACTGGAATTTCTTCTCAGGTGCCAGACACCTGGCTCCTGGGCTGGATATTCCAAGCTACTTTAGTAGATCGATCCTCAGTCAGGAGGTACCTCTCTTTTGGCATAATATAGAGAAATGGCAGTTGTTTCTTTTTGTTTCTACCTAGTGCTGATTTTAGCTCAGTGGGTAGAGTGCTGCTCTGCACTTCTGAGGACCTGAGTTTGATCCCCAGCCGCACAAAAATGGGAGAAGGATGTGGCAGTCCACTCCCAGAGCAATCCTGAAACAAGCAGCCATTGAAAACCCTGTGAGAGTAGCTATGAAATAGATGGGACTTGACAGCACCTAACGATAACAGCAACAGAGACGGATTAGCTAGGTGACTCTTGTCCAGGTTATGGGACTTATTTTCCTTAGGAAAACAAGATTTACGGAAATCAAACTTATGTGGTCTGACCAAACCCAGGTGACCTAACTGGTTGCCTGGTGACCATCTTGCCTCAGTCTTTCCCTATTTTCCAGGTCGATTTCACAGATCCTACTTGAAAATTCCTAATTCCTATCAATATGAGTTCATTAGTCTGGAGAAGGTATCTTATACTTCCTCAGCACCATCAATAGGGCAATGACACCAAGGTAAAGTAAAGAACATTTATTAGAATCCCCAAACATGAGGAACGTCATCCTGTCTCCTATCCATAAATGAATCAGGAGGCTGGTGGGAGAGGTGATGCCCACAGTCATGCCACCAACCACAGGAGGGATTGGAACCAAACCCCATCCAGCAACTGCTCTGCTACTTTGCATCTCTGTCTCTGCTAGCACATGGGTATTGGCTTTTCTCACTCAACTGCTAAAACCCAAGCGAGCTAAGCAATTGAAAAAGAAAACACTGAGTCAGAAGGCTTTGAGCTGCTTGGCGTAAACAGTAAATGAATTTATTGTGCTACATAAAGAGGAGTCCAGGTCTCAGGTAGTTTGATAATTACTAAAAGATTCTCAACTTTTCCAATGACCCATGTTCTTTCCCATTTTGTTGTTGATGTTGTTATGGTCATTATTTTTTATTTGCTATTTGATCATCTTTTACCATCAAACTTATCTTCTCACATGGCTTCAAGAAGGCTGAACCACGTCTCTGTATCCCAACTTCTCATAGTCACATCTGGGACCCAGGGAGATTGTCCTTTGTACTACATTTAATAATGGAAGAAACCTTTTTTTTTTTTTTGGAAATGTTTAATGTACACCTTAAAGTGTTCATTCTTACATGCTTTTCATTGTGACATTTCCATACATGCATTTTGTTGTATATTATTCGTATAGGCTCCCCCACTTGTATAGGCTCACGCTCTTGTACACTTCCCCCACCATCCCACGCACCTCCCATCAAAGACTTCTCTACCATTTACTTGTCTTTTTATGATAATATTTTTCTATATATCCTTGGGTTCCAGTTCTGTTTAAGATAGAAACTTCCTGCAGTGAACTTTCTTTTTACCTTGTCAGAACTATTACATGCATTTTCTCGACCATCTATAATAATACCATTCTTAGCTTTTTTTTTTCCTTTTATTATGATCCAACATTTGTATAGGACTTTTTCCTTCTTATAATTTTGACTCGGCTCCCACATATGAGTGAGAATATGTGGTGTTTATCTTTCTGAGCTTGTGTTCATTCACTTAAAATAATTTTCTCCAATTCCATGCATTTTGCTGCAAATGGCCTTATTTCATTTTTTTTAATTGCTGAGTAGTATTCCATTGTGTATATGTACCATAGTTTTTTTATCCATTCTTCTGTTGATGGGCACTTTGGTTGATTCCATATCCTTGCTATTGTGAAAAGTGCTGCATTGAACATGGAGATGCAGGTGTCTCTGTGGTATGATGACCCATCTCCCTTTGGGTAAATTCCCAATAGTGTTATAGCTGGGTCATACGGTAGATCTATTTTCAGTTTTTTAAGACACCTCCATATTGATTTCCACAGTGGTTGGACCAATTAATTTATAGCTCCACCAACAATGTAAGAGTATTCCTTTTTCTCCGCAACCTCGCCAGCATTTGTTGTTATTTGTTTTATTGATCTTGGCCATTCTTACTGGTGTAAGGTAAAATCTCAGAGTTGTTTTAATTTGCAGTTCCCTAATGGCTAGGGATATTGAGCATTTTTTCATGTGTTTCATGGCTTTACAGGCCTCTTCATTTGAGAACTATCTGTTCAGTTCCTTTGCCCATTTGTGTATTGGGTTATTTGATTTTCGGGGAGTTTTTTTCTTGAGTTCTTTATAAATTCTAGTAATTAGACCTTTGTCTGACGTATAGGATGTGAAGATTTTTTTCCCATTCAGTGGGGGTTTCCTTGACTCTGTTGTTTCTTTTGCTGTGCAGAAGCTTTTTAATTTCATGTAATCCCATTTACCTATTCTTGTTGCAATTTCTTGAGCAATTGGAGTCTTATTAAGGAAATACTTTCCTATGCCTATATGATGGAGTGTATTGCCTATCTTGTCTTCTATTAGTTTTAAAGTTTCTGGTTTTATATTGAGCTCTTTTATCCATTTTGAGTTAACTCTTATACATATTGAGAGATGCAAGTCACCTTTCATTTTTCTGCATGCGGATGACCATGTTTCCTAGCACCATTTATTGAAAAGGCTGTCCTTTTCCCAGTTTACTTGCTTTGCTCCTTTGTTGAAAATAAAGTGGCTATAGGTGTGTTGAAGTATTTCTGGGTCTTCTATTCTGTTCCAGATGTCTTCAGGCCTATTTTTGTGCCAGTACCAAGCTGTTTTTGCTACCACTGCCCAATAGTATAGCTTGAAGTCAGGGATTGTGATTCCACCTGCATTAATTTTGCAGCTTGAGAGTGTTTTGGCTATACATGGTCTTTTGTGGTTCTATAGGAATTTTTGGATCATTTTTTCTATTTCCGTAAAGTCAGTTAGTAGAATTTTAATGGGTATTGCATTAAATCTATAGATTTCTTTTGGTAGGATAGCCAATTTTACTATATTAATTCTCCCTATCCAGAAGCAGGGAAGGTCTTTCCATTTTTCAGTGTTCTCTGCTATTTCTTTCTTTAATGTTTTGAAATTTTCCTTGTAGAGATCGGAAGGGTCTTTGGTTAGATTGATTCCAAGGTATTTAATTTTCTGGTTGGCTTTCATGAATGGTATTTTTTCTGAAATTTCCTTCTCTTCCTGTTTTCAGTTGGTGTAAAGAAAAGCTATTGATTTTTGTGTGTTGATTCTTTAACCTGCCCTTAGAGACCACACTACCACAACCACCAATGCCAAATTCTGTTTAGATCTTTGGCTCATTTTTAAAACTAGGTTGTTTCCTTATTGCTGTATTTTTATACATCTTTGACTATTTTAGACATCAGTCTATTATCAGCTTTATAGAGATTTTGTCTCATGTGGTGGCTCTCTTTTCATTATCTTGGTAGTGTCTTTCAGAGAGCCAAGTTTTTCTTTTAATGACATGTCATTATGCATTTTTTTTCTTTTATGGGTCACGCTTTTGGTATTGTATCTCAAGTCATCATTAAGCCCTAGGCAACCCCAATTTTCTCCTATGTTATCTTTTCACTTTATAGTTTGAATTTAACAATTATGACTACTCTATTATTTCTTACCTGTCATTGCTGTAGGTATAGGCAAAATCATATTTTTATTCTCATGCAGGTAAGCAGGTCTAGAGCAGGGGTTGGGGAATTCCACAGCATAAACCTGACTCTTGTATCAAGCATGTATGAATTTATTCCCAACCCAGAAGTTACAGTAGAGAGTATAGATAAAGTTTATTGAAAAGATAGTACACCATTTAGAAATAATTACAGAGAAGGCTGAGGCACCTGGAGAAGCTTAGGTAGACCTAGAAAGGAACTTGAAAAAAACTGGGTTTCCTGGGTAAACCTGTATAAGGTTATTTTTATTCCCCAGAGAAAAGGAAAGTCAGTGAGAACAGAGTTAAGCAGGCTAGTCTAGCTTGTGAGATGCCCTGGATTCAAATCCTCAGTGCTGCAAAAAAGAAATTAATTTTGAAAAATAATAATCATTAATCCTATCCAGAAACATCCTTCAAGTTGACAGAAAATTACCCATCAAAAGTACAGCCTTATCAATTTGGCAGCCCTTTTGTCTCATTATATCTCCAAATAAAGACAAAACCATGCTGAATACAATCAATAATACATTAAACCCTTTCTCAAAAAGGGAAGTAAAAAGTCCTTAGATAATGTTTCCCAATTCAGTGACTGCAATTCCCCCTGAAATCTCTGGCCTCTGAAAAGAGCAAATATAGGGTTCTTCAAGAACATTGGATCTCTCTTCACAAGTTTATTTCTCAGTTGTGGGGAAAGATGCATCTTCTGCATCTCCCAGGGTAAATAACTAGGTCCTCAATGACAATGCACAGTAATATTCCAAACTTAGCCTTTGAGCCCCTTTCCACACTCTGACTCAAGGCAGACCAGGTAGTACCAATATGCTCACTGCAAGCCATCTTCTGATTTTCAACCAAACAATCACCTAACAAATGTTCGGAGCCCTCAATAACTCCCTAAGCTGCAATAGTACATATAAAATCTCAAATGAGTGAAACCACAAATTCTCCCTCATCCTATGTTTCCTTTCTTCTCCTCTATTTGCATACCCTCCATCCTTTCCTACATATATTACACATATTTTAAATAAATCCAAAAACTCAGGTAGGTCTTTGGAATGCAGCAGTTCTTCTCATGGGTCATATTCTGTATCTTACCTGCTAGAATTTGAAGCAATGAGCTAGAAGAAATGAGGGGAGGCTGGGGTGGGTCCTGAGGAGTATCAACATAGTCTTGCACAGCAGCTTCTTGAGAAAAGGCCATTATAACTTATTCAGCAAACTGAGGTTAAATCCCTCAGACAGAGATGCAAAGGCTGATACCACTGGAAGAAGGCATGCTGCTACCCAGGGGTAAAGTGGCTGCTTCAGCTGGAAGAGGGAGGCTATTTCTTTTTTTTTTTTTTCCCCTTTTATTATTAAATGATGATGGGGTACAGAGTAATAGAGCAGTAGATTTTTCCATTATGCACCCTTTACATCTCTTCTAGCAATACTTTCATGGACCCACAAAATTTATGTAGCCTTATGACTAGTTTATAGTTAAACTCTGATACTTATTTGGGTTATCTTCCTCTATTTTTCCAAAATACTCATGAAGTTGTGCTGTTTACATTGAGATTGACCTCTCACCCTTTATCCCTCTTCATTGATGCTCCTCGCCATCCTATCTCCAATCTTCGCCTCCCTCTGCAAGATCCCTGAGGGAGGCTATTTCTGATGGGGGTGGGGAAGATGCTTGCACTGTGGGTGGGGAGACTTCCTCCACTGCTGAAAAAGACTCATCTGAATCTAGGCGCTCCATTTTCCCAGTTTCATGAGGAGTTTTCTACATATCTCCATGTCAACTCAAAGATCCCATTCTTTCTCAGCCAATGTGTTCTCACTTTAATAGTAGACACACTGTGAGGATGGTGATTCATGGTGTGTTGCAATTTGACCTATATTAAGGTAAAATTCTGTGTCTGATTTTTAGCAATCTCAACTCTGTGGCTTCAGAAGAGAAGAGTCTCCCCAAAACACTTACAGAAGAATTAAGATCTTTTTACAGGGTACTTGAACTGGGAAATTGAACTACTGAGCCTAACCTCTTCTTTTATCACTTTGTCCAACAGCATTAGAAGTAATCAACCAACTTTATTGTATTTTTACTTTTCCACAAATGTTTGAAACTATCATATATACAGCTACTTAATTTATTGCTTCTCACAGGTGATTTACTAGGAGTTTTCAGTGCAGATATCTTGTGCATCTCCATTGCCAGGTCATACTATAGACTATTAGTGCTCTCTTTACCACTGGAAACAAAGTTCTTAGCATCCTTAAATCCAATCAGATTACAGAACCACTTCCAGAAACCACAGAATGGGTTTTAAAATTCCTTTTAAACTCTTAACATTCCATTCCTCTAGAATCATTTCTGTTGTCAAAATTTGTATGAGTCAGAGATCTCTATATATAAATTATATATATATATATATATATATATATATATATATATATATATATATATGTAGAGAGAGAAGGTGCTGGGGTTTAGCTCAGTTGGTAGAATGCTGCTCTGCCCTCTCTGAAACCCTGGGTTCAATCTCCATCACCACAAAAATGGGAGATGACATGGTACTCCACTCCTGAAACAATCCCAAAGATCCAGGGACATCATTGTTGATATCAAATGGATATTAGCTGAAAGCAGAGAATATCAGAAAGATGTCCATATATGTTTTATTGACTATGCAGACATTTGACTGTGTGGATCATAACAAATTATGGGTAACATTGTGAAGAATAGGAATACCAGAGCACTTAATTGTACCTATGAGGAATTTGTACATGGACCAAGAGGCAGTTGTTTGAATAGAATGACAAAACACTGTGTGATTTAAAGTCACAAAAGGCATGCGGGGCTGTATCCCTTCACCACACCTCTTTAACCTCTATGCTGAGCAAATAATCTGAGAAGCTGGACTTTATGAAGAAGAATGTGGCATCAGGACTGGAGCAAGACTCATTAACAACCCGCGTTATATAGTTGACACAACTCTGCTTGCTGAAGTTGAAGAGAATTTGAAACATTTACTGATGAAGATCAAAGAACACAGTCCTTAGTATGAATTGTGCCTCAACATCAGGAAAACAAAAATCTTAACAACTGGGTCAGTAAGCAACTTCATGATAAATGGAGAAAAGTTTGAAAAGTTGTCTAAGCTTTGGCATTTTTCAATTGATTGGATGATATCCACCCATTTTATAAAGGGTAATCTCCTTACTTGAAGTTGAGTGATTTAAATGTTAATTTCACCCAAAAACATCCTTTGAGTTAATACATAAAATTAATCATTGCTCCTGGAGAACTTTACAAAATACTGATTCCTAAGTCCTATCCCCGGGCTGGGATTTAGCTCAGTGGGTAGAGCGCTGTGCTGCAGTCTCTGAGGTCCCGAGTTCAATTCCCAGCACCACAAAAATGGGAGAAGGGCCTGGCAATCCACTCCCAAGGCAATCCCGAAGCACTCAGCCATTGAAAACCCTATGAGGGTCACTATGAGTCGGATACCGACTCGACGGCACCAAACAACAACAACAAGTCCTATCCCAGAGATTTTTACTTCTTTAACTTGGATTACAGTCTGAATATTGAATCATATTTACAGGACATGACTCTACAGCACCTAACAACAAAAACAAGGTGATCTTATTGTGCTGCCAAGGTTAATAATTTCTGTACTAGTTCAATTACAAATTTCTCTCTCTGGGGAAGAGACTTGCCTCCCTAGCACAGGGCCTCCAGATGCCTGAACAAAAGTTTAGCTAGAAAGAACAAAGCAGGTGGAAGTTGCCACCATGGCTAATTTTAGATTAGGAACCCATTATCTGTACAACACCTAAAAAGGAACTCTTGCCAAACACCATGGAGTGTGCCAATAATCCCATCAACTTGGGTGGCTGAGGCAGGAGGATTACAAGTTTGAGGTAAGAAACAGCCTGTGTAACTTAGCAGACCCTATCTCGAAATAACAAGTAAAACAGAGGCTGGAGGTTTGCAGTTCAGTAGCAGGCCCTGAGTTCAATCCCTCAGTACTTTAAAA
This sequence comes from Pedetes capensis, assembly GCA_007922755.1. Lineage (NCBI taxonomy): Eukaryota > Metazoa > Chordata > Mammalia > Rodentia > Pedetidae > Pedetes > Pedetes capensis. The sequence continues at coordinate 135,816 of VMDO01001171.1, forward strand.
AAAAAGAAAAAAAAGAACTCTTTTGCCTAATTGTTTTTGTTGTTCCTTAATATCTTCTATCCTCTGTTTTTATGTGGCTAATTGAAATTTAAATTTATATTAAAAATAAGCAAAACTAAAACTTTAATTCCTCAGCCACTCTAGACCTATTTCATGTGCTCAAAACAATTTCAGCTACCCAGGACTAGTGCCCACCATGTCAGATGGTATAAGGTTTTCCCATTTCACAGAGAGGTCCACCATGTGGCCCTGACCTGCAATAATAAATTAGTACAGTCACACTTCTGCCCTCATAAAGCTTACCGTGCAGCTGAAGAAACATGAGAAGGGAATGCATAATTAAAATAGGATGTGATATTAACAACAGTAACATTCATTATTCTAATATTTCAGAGGAAAAGCAGATCATGGTCCCCTTTTCTTAACCATCTGCTTCTGCAAATATTTCAGGCCCATTTCTCACTGAAGAGGGAATACTGCCATATACATTAAAAAAAAAAAGAGAGTATGAAAGTAAGTAACCATGGTGCTAAGGATATCATTTCAGGCCAGGAGTTGACATATGGTTTCTATGTCTGTCTAGTGAGACCCCAAACTCTAGGCTCTCTGTGAACAGGATGAGGAAGGACTCAAATTAGTCTTCATGAGTTGTAAACAGAAGTGAGAAGCATGAATCCTGACATTTGACCAGAACTGATGTTTTGGGTCCCCTTGTGGAAACTCGCAGAACACAGAGGCATACAGCCAAAATGGCAGCTTGCCCATTTGCATCAAGTAGATCAGAGCACTGTGTCAGTGTTCCACTGGTGCAGAACAGCTCACAGGGTGGATGGCAAGCATAGACAGCAAGCTACCCGGGACGCCCCATCGTGGCAGGGCTGTTTGGTGTGTGTGGCATCGGTCATTCCATTTGAGCAGGACAGCCTAAGGGGGCCTGAGGTGTCTATGGTCACAAAAGTTCCTTGTCAGGCTGTTCAGACATGCCATGAAGCACAACTTCAGCAAACAGAAAAGAAGAACAGATTGATTGAAGAAGTTTATTTTTGGGTCAGCCAGGGAAATAGTCTTCTCCTTCACCTTTTCTGTGGCCGCTGACCCAGTCCTTGCCACTAGAATCCCTCTCCAAGACATGATTTCAGAAACTGTAGTGGCTCCAGACTTGGCCTGCTCAGCACTCTTGCTCCACCCCAGTGCTGTTCTGCAGATGGAGGGTCACATAAGATGGGTGCTCACGTGGCCCTGGCCTTTTCAATCAGGGTCTTCCCTCCTGAGGGGTCTCAACGGAGCTGGCCAGAGAAGGAAGGTGCCTTGAGGCCTCTGACCTCTGGGTTATGGAGCTGACTTCAATTCTTCAATTCTTTTCTGCATTTATAAGAATTTGTGAACATTTCAGTGGATTAGTAACATAGTCTTCTCAAAAAGAAGAAACACTGGGAAGGGGAAATATGAATAAAGAATGAAAAGCTGTTCACTGTTCTAGCATAGCCTTAATTTTGTTACAATTTTAATTCTGTGAAATAGATCCATAAAATGCAAACAAAAACAAAACAAAACAAACCAGAAGGCAATGCTAAAGTGGATTGAATAGTGGTCTATAAGAGAAATACCCATGTCTTCAACTCTACAGCCTAAGAATGTGACCTTGTTTGGAAAAAGAATGTCCACAGGTGCAGTGAAGGATCTCAAGAGAAGTCATCCTTGGATTACAGGTGAGCTGCAAATCTATGACCAGTGCAAATCCATGACTAGTGTCTTTATAAAAGACACATAGGGGAAAGACAAACAGAAACAGAGGCAAAGGCTATATAAAGACAAATGCAGAGAGAGGATTGATGCAGCCCAAATCAAAGAATATGTGGACACACCAGGAACTGAAAGAAGCAAACAAGAAGGTACCCTTACTTGGAGGGAGGATGGTCTTACCAAAACCTTTATTTCGAACTTCTGGTCTTAAAAAGTAGGAGAAAAAGCTGGGTGCGGTGGCACATGCCTGTAATCCCAGAGGCTCAGGAGGTAGAGGCAGGAAGATCGCAAGGAGACCAGAGGCAGTCTGGGTAACTTAGCGAGACCTTGTCTCAAAAAGTACAAAAAAAAAAAAAAAAAAAAAAAAAAAAAAAAAGAAAGAAAGAAAGAAAAGGAAAAAAAGAAAGAAAAGAAAAAATAGGAGAAAATAAATTTCTATTATTTAAAGCCACCAAATTTGTAGAATTTGTTGTAGCAGCTATAGGAAACTAATATAAATGCTATATTATACAACGTACTTGCAGCCATACCACTGTGGCATCAGATCCTGTCATATCTCAGAAGCTAAGCAGGGTCAGGCCTGGTTAGTACTTGGATGGGAGACCACCTGGAAAAACCAGGTGCTGTAGGCTTGGGAGAAGGACCTGGCAGCCCACTCTCAAAAAACAATCAGCCATTGAAAACCCTATGAATAGCAGAGAAGCACTGACAATAGTATTTCACCTGTCATACATAGAGTTACTATGAGTTGGACACCCACTCAACAACAATACAATATAGCCTACTGAATCATTCACAACTTTGGAGATTTTTTATAAAAATATGCATATATACGTGTGTGTATATATATATGTGTGTGTGTGTGTATATGTGTGTGTATATACATATAATACTCACACACACATATACATACCTAGAATATACACCTGGAATAAATTTCTTGTTTGCATTCATTCTTATTCTAACATTAAAAAATATTAAACAAAATGCTTGGTGCTTATACAAAAATATTTTCTTTCAACCTATGCCAGAGTTGGTAAAGTCCTGGCTTGGTTTTCACAAGTGTAGAATCCTAGTCTTTAAGTCAAAAGCAATGCTGTTTTTGACCACTCCTGGAGGTAATTGGCAAAGAGATTTTTAAAGAAGTGTTTATCTTCAAGTCAATTTCAGAATTTTTATGTCAGATGGGATGTTTCTAACCACAGGAGTATTTTGGCAGATACACTTAGGGCATTTAAAAGGACTCTCATTGTGTGGTTCTATATTCTTACATTTCAGGCCAAGATAAAGCATGTAGGAAAGGTAAATTTGCTATTATCCTTCAGGAAATAAGGGACACATTCTCCTCCATATATTTAAATAGGTTTCTTTATATTTTTGCAGGTTTCTAAGGCTTGAAGCAACTCAGGAGCAGAAATGTCATTTTCTTCTTACCAACCATCATAAGGTCCCCAGCAAAGAAAGCATCCTGTGTGTTTGTAGGGAAAATTAAACAATTATATTTTCAATTGAGTCTTACAGTGTCCTGGTGCAGTAGTTCATTATTTCCTAAGCCTTGACAGATGAAGAACCAAAGTGTTAATTCATTTCCCACCAAGTTACCCAGTGGCACAGGAAGGACAGACCTTTGCCTTTCAGGCAAGCACATTAGAAGCCCAGGTCCTAAGTATTAATTTACTTATCCATATTTTTCACCTGCCTAATCAAACCTTCAGAGGGGAGCTGCTTGTCCTTAAGTTGAAGCCAGAAGCAGACTGGTCTCAGAAGAGCTATAAGCAGAGATGTATTTGCATTTGCTGTTTGTTATCAAGGGCCCAGGAAATCAAAACTAGCATTCCCCTCCCACCCACAATAGGCAGCTACTGTCAGGGGCTGAGTTCCCTGTTAGAGTCTCACTTCCCTCTTAGAATCTAACTCAGCCTGGAAAGGTAACAAATTCCATTGCTCACATCTCAGGGTGGATTTGCCAATGCCATCTTAAAATGATGAACTACAAGGTTGCTCTGGAGCACTTAGGGCTGCTTTTCAAGAGGACCAGAATATAAGAACTGCTTGAAAGAGGCAGGAGGGATACTGAAACAAAACACAGGGAGACAAGCATTCCTCCTGAATGATGTCACTGCAATATGTACAGAGGCAAAAATCATAAAAGGAGGGCTCCAGCTATGGGATGCATGTTTTCATCAAGGTATTTTATGCTTGGTATCAGAATGTGGTCATGGAACATTATAGGTGCTTTCTACAGACCTGCTTAGTTAGTGCTGTGGAGGCCGTTGGTGGTTGTTGTTAGGTGCCCTTGAGTCAGTGTCCGACTCATAGCCACCCTACATACAACAGATGAAACACTATTGTGCTTCTCTGCTATTCATAGAGTTTTCAATGGCTGATTGTGTTTTGGGAGTGGGTTGCCAGGTCCGTCTCCCAAGCCTACAACACTTGGTGTTCCCAGGATGTCCCCTATCCAAGTACTAACAAGGCCTGACCCTGCTTAGCTTCTGAGATCTGACAGGATCAGATGCCACACTGGTATGGCTTCAGGCATGCTGTTGGTGCTGTGCTTCTATGCCATCAGGCTTTGCCACTGTCGTGTACAAGGCTGACTTCCAAATGCCATTATTTGATCTCTATGCCTGAGAACTTTCACTAGCAGCCAGAATCTTGTCAGCCAGCACCAGGAAGCCCTTGAACAGAGACTGTCAGGAACTTATGCATAAATACCCCAGCTCCTTCACCTTCTGATCTGTCCACATATCCCAGCAAGACTGAGCTCTGAATACCCAAGCTAGGCATTGCCCCACAATGCATTCCTTCCCTCCTGGCTCCTTTCCCGTCCCACTCCCCTTCCTCTTGGTGTTTCCTGGGATCAACTCCAAACAAACATGTACTTGTTTCAAAGTCCACTTCTGGGGAAACCAAACTAAAATGGTTGGCACAATTATTCATAGCCAGAACCTCTCTCTCCCCTGCCTAAATGACTGCTTTGCATAATCCAAAGGCTTGTTCTGTCAGAGGATTGGCTTATCCTCTCAGAAAAAGACCAGCCAGAATATAGGCTAAGTACAAATTTTCTTTCTTGGTTTATGACTTAATTGTTGACAGAGAAATATTTTTGTATCTACTATTTTAATACAGAAAGGATAGTGTACCAGGATGCCAAGGTAGTATCAGTGGTACCAAGAGACTGTCTAAATTTCTACCCCCACCCACCAATACCAAGCAGTCCTGCTGTGTTCTAAAATACCAACAGAGCCAAGTGGAGAGTACTGATTTTTACCACTACCTTGAGAATAATGAAGGGACATTCACTTTTCCCCAGTGAAATGTGAAGTCCTAACAAAACACAGGATTGAAATAAAATCCTGAATCTTGCCATATGCAAAATACTGAGGCTTAAATTAAATACGTCTAATAATATACAACATTAGAAAGATATCCTACTATATGAGAAAAGACAATAGACGCTACCACTAAGATGACTCCAATGTTAGGATTATCTGGCAAAGTTTTACAGCAGCCATCATAAAAATATCCTAATGGGCAATCATGAAAAGATTGAAAAAATTTAAAAACAAAACATCCTAGAAAAGAAATGGAAGATATAAGGAAGAACAAAATAAAAAAGTAGAACAATGACTAGAATAAATAAATAAATAAATAAATAAATAAATAAATAAATATTAAAAAGCTCAATAATTGAAATAACAGCAGAATAAAGAGGAAAGAAGAAATAATCAGTGAATGTCATACGTCATGACAGAACAATGTTGTTGTTGTTAGGTGCCATCCAATAGAGTCTGACTCATAGCGACCCTATGTACAACAGAATGCTAGAGGCACTATACATGACAGTGTTTCTCTGCTATCCACAGAGTTTTCAATGGCAGGTTCTTTTGGGAGTGAGCTGCTAGGTCGTTTTTCCCATTTTTGTGGTGGTGAGAACCCAGGCCCTCAGAGTGCACAGAACAAGCATTCTACCAGCTGAGCTAAACCCCAGCCCCAGACAGAGCAATATAAATTACCATATCTGAACATCAAGGAGAGAAAGTAAACTGAGCAAACAAAGGAAAAGATACACTCAAGGACATGTGAGATTATAACAAAAGATATAATATTTGAATAATCAGCAACTTAGCATGAGAAAAAAAAGAGGATGGGGATGAAAATCATTCACAGAAATGATGAGCAAAATTGAAAAAATGCACAAACCTACTGATAAAGATATAAACAATCAAACACAAATAAATCCATGCCAAGACACATTATAGTTACACTTTTGAAAACTAATAACACAAAAAACCTTAAAAGCAAGCAGAAAATAATGACACATTACCAACAAGAGAAACATAACTCAAATGACTGAGAATTTCTGATGAGAAGACATAGAGGCCAGAAAGAAATGGCATAACATTTTTCCAATGCTAAAAGAAAGAACTATCAACCTAGAATTCTATAGTCATTGAACATGTCCTTCAGGGATGAAGGACAAATGTAGATATTTCCATATAAAAGAAAACAAATATAATTTATCACCAGCACATCTACCCTAAAAAAAGCTCCTCAACAGAAAAGAAATTAAAGGAATCTTACATAATCTGGAACAACAAAAGGAAATTGTCAGAGCAAAAATATGAGAAACTGCAATAGACTTTCTTCCCTTGAGTTTTCTAAATTATATTCAATAGTTGAAGCAAATTATAACACTTTCTAATACAATTCTTAATTTTTTGAGAAAATAAATAAGATAATTATAAATGAGGAAAAAATGGATGTAAAAAGTGTAAGCTTTTTATACTTCACTCAAACTGATAAGATACCAATTCTAGTAGAATTTGGTTAATATCTTTCTTTAATGTAATATCAAGAGAAACAAGTAAACCATAATTAATATATATTAAAAATAGTATACATAAATGAAAATAGAAGTATAAAAATTTAGCAGCTTATAAGAATGAAGGAAAGAAACTAAAACATATAAAAATAAAAATCAAATAAAAATGGTGGACTTAAAATCAACAATTACATTAAATGTAAGTGATCTGAATTTGTCAATTAAAAAGCAGAGATTGAAAGAAGGGATTAAAACTGTTACCCAAGTGTATGCTGTCTATGAGAAACTCATAATGACGTTCATATTTTGATAGTAAAAGGATAAAAAGAACACTATGGAATCATTAATCAAAATAAAGAAGGAATTATTAATGAACATTAGATAAAGAGCAAAAATTTGTCAGAGATAGAGGAAGTTATTGTGTGATAATTAAAAAAACAGTCCTTTAAGAAAACATAGCAATCCTAAATATGTGTAAACCAAGCAACAGTGTTGGTGAATTTAAATAAAGAGCGAAACAGTAACATCTCAAATGATAGCTGTAAAATCTCCAGAACTGATAGAACAGCTAAACAAAAATTCAATAAGAACTCAACTACTCTATCAACCAGCAGAACCTGACATTTATAGAACTCTTCACCTAACAATAGTTGTTGTTGTTGTTAGGTGCCGTGGAGTCTGTATCCGACTCATAGCCACCCTCTGTACAACAGGGGAAACACTATTGTCAGTGCTTTTCTGCTGTTCATAGGGTTCTCAATGGCAGTTTGATTTTTGGGAGGGGGTTGCCAGGTCCTTCTCCAAAGCCTACAGCTTCTGGTGTTCCCCGCGGTCTCCCATCCAGGTACTAACCAGGCCCGACCCTGCTTAGCTTCCGAGATCTGAAGGGACTGAATACTTACATTAAATAGACAAAAAGTCTCAAAAATTCATCTAAGCTCCCACCCCAACAAATAAGAGAAAGAAAGGGGCTAAAGACATCACTCAGCAGGAGTTTGCCTAGTATGTGCTAGGTCCTGGGTTTAGTCCTTGGTATGGGGTATGTCAGGAAGATCAAGAAACCTTTAGCAAAACTGACAAAGAAAAAAAACACAAATTACCAATATTGGTAATATAATAAGAGATATTACTACAGATATTAAATAAATGATAAGGAAATACTATGGAGAACTCTACATTTTGACAACTTGGATAAAATAACCAATTTCTCAAAAAATAAAAACAATTATACTCAGCCAATATGCGATAGGTAATAGGAATAGCCCTTTGTTGTTTGTTGTTGTTAGGTGCCATTGAGTCGGTATCTGACTCATAGCAACCCTCATAGGGTTTTCAATGGCTGAGTGCTTTGGAATTGCCTTGGGAGTGGATTGCCAGGCCCTTCTCCCATTTTTGCTGTGCTGAGAATTGAACTCGAGGCCTCAGAGACTGCAGCACAGCGCTCTACCCACTGAGCTATATCCCAGCCCAGGAATAGCCCTGTAATGACAAAAAAAATTGAATTTGTAATTTTTAAACTCCTGAAAAAAATCTATAGGCCCAAAAGGGTTTATTGCAAAACTTAACAAATATTTGAAAAAGAACCCCGTTCAACACAACCCCTTCAAGAAAATGGGAGGAAATACCTCCTAACCTATTCTATGAAGCCAATAGCATTCTGATTTAAAAAAAAAAAAGACAAAAGAGTAACAAGATAAACAAAAAACATAGTCCAATATCCCTGTCTAAATAGATGCAACAATTTTCAGCATAATATTTAACAAAGTCAGCAACATCTAAATACCAAGTAGGATGGAAGTTTGACCCAATATGCAAAAAAAAAATCAATGTAATCAACAATATTAACTTGGTATAGAAATAAAATTACATGATCATATCAATGAAGAAAAATATTTGACAGAATTCAGCAATCACTGACAGTAAAAACTGTCAGAAACCAATAAAGAGGTATTTACTTAACTTGATACAGAACATATTTTAAAAACCTACAACCCAACCACTATCATACTTAATGGTGAAAGACAAAGATTGAATGTTTTACCTTAAACATCAAGAACAAATCAACTATATTGTACTGAAAGTTCTAACTAAAGCAACAAGAAAAGATATGCAAATTATAAATAAGGAAATAATACTGCCCATATTTACTAATGTCATAATGATATACACAGAAAATCTCAAAAGTACCAACAGCAACAACAGAAAAACCTCCTAGAACTAATAAATGAGTTCAATAAGGTTGACAAGGTATGAGATGAACATGTTTATCTCTATATAGTATTAATTAATTCATGGAAACTGATATTTAAAAGATAAAATTCTTTAGAATAAATATAACAACACCTATTACAGAGCTGTATGCTGAAAACCACAAAGTGCTGATGAAAAAAAGTCAAAAGAAGCTGTAAATAGGCCAGGCATCATGGTGGTACACACCTGTAATCCCTGTGGCTTGGGAGGCAGAGGCTGGAGGCTCACAAGTGAGAGACCAGAGGCAGTCTGCATAATTTAGTGAGACTCTGTCCCCCCAAAAAATTCAAAAAATTAGTTAGGGGTGGAGCTCAGTGGTACAGCACTTGCAAAGAATGGAAGCACGAGGCCCTGGGTTCAACCCCCAGTAATGCAAAAGAAGGAGGAGGAGGAGGAGGAGGAGGAGGAGGAGAAGGAGAAGGAGAAAGGAAGGAGAAGGAGAAGGAAAAGAAGAAGGAGAAGAGGAGGAGGAGGAAGCAGCAGCAGCTGTAAATAGATGGGGAGATGCACCAGATTCCTGGATTAGAAGTCTCAATGTAGTAAAGAAGTCAACTCCCTCAAAACTGATGTATGAGAGTAACAAAATGCCTATCAAAATCCCAGGAATAATCTTTGCAGATTTAGACAGGATCATTCTAAAACTTATGTAGACAGATAAAGGAACTATATAAAACAACTAAAACAATTCTGGAAAATGGAGAATAAAGTGAGAGGGGTCATTTCACCCAATTCTGAGACTTACATAGCTACAGTAATCAAGACCATGCAACACTGAAGATGGTAAGGACACATAGATCAATGGTTCCAATTAAAGAGTCTAGAAATAGCCCCACGCAAAGACAACCAACGAATATTTGACAAAAGTGCTAAGCACTTCATTGGAGGAAGGGCAATCTTTTCAACAAATGATACAGTTTTAGATATCTGTAGACTAAATATGAAATTCAACCTAAACAGCATGCCTACCTCAAAATAGATTTAAATGTGAAACAAAATGACCACACTCTTTAGAAGCTAACAGGGGAAAAACTCTTTGGGATCTAGGTTTAGATCAGAGCTCAGAGGTAGAACACTGAACACATGGTCCAGAAAGGAAAATCATTGATAAACTGAACTAAATCAAAATGTGAAATTCCTTCTCTGCAAATGTCCCTATTAAGAAGATGAAATAGCAGGGTAATATTGCAAATCATGTATGTGACAAAAGACGCCATATTTACACTATATGAAGAACTCTCAAAAATCAACATTCAAAACAATCCAATAGAAAAATGTCTAAAAACATGAAAATACATAGATAACAAGCACATGAACAGTGTTCAACAGCAGTAACCACTAGGAAAATGTTAGTTAAGAACATGACAAGGTATCCCCTTACATGCATTAGAGCAACTAAAGTAAGAAGTGATGATGATAAGAAATGCCCGCAAGAATGTAGAGAAACAATCACTTGCACGTTGTTGGTGGGAATGTCAAATCGCCTGTTGTTGTTGTTAGGTGCTGTCAAGCCATGTCTGACTCACAGTGACCCACATAGGATTTTCAATGGCTGTTTCAGGATTACCTTTGGGAGTAGATTGCCACCTTCTCCCATTTTTGCAGTGCTAGGAATCAAACTAGGGACCTCAGAGACTGCAGAGCAGCTCTCTACAAGCTGAGCTAAATCCCAACCTTCAACTGGCCTAGCAACCTTCAAATAACATGCATTCTTTTTGTGTGTATTTCACCCCAGATTCACTCAAGTTACTGAATTTAGATGTAGTGTGTTCATTTTTATTACAGTATTATAGTCTATGTATGAATACCTTATAATTTCTTCATAGTTTATTTTTGAAAGACTTTGGAATGCCTCCAGTTTAGGACAATGGAAATAATAGTGCTAAAAATTCTTAATTTTATTATTGTTATTATCAATCGTTTACTAACTCTTATTCTGTCAGAGACTAATTACAGATTTAAATGGCATATCTCTGATTACAAAGGAGGTTGGGCACTTTCCGGTGTTTATTGGCCATATCTATGTCAATTTTTATGAATCTCTTAGTCAGTTCTCTTTATTTTCTATGGGATTGCTTGGGGGCTGCTTACTATTGCTTATTGATTTGTAAATATTGCAAGTATCTTCTCCCATTCTCTGAATTGCATTTTCTCATAATAATGCCTTGCAATGAAACTTTCTTTTTTTTTTTTTTTATTAGAAATTTTTAATGTACATCATAATGTGATTCATTTTGACTTTCTTATACAATACCGAGACATTTCCTGTAGAAAGGAAAGGACAGGCCCATGGGCTCTCCTTTCCATAACAATGGTGCCGTTTTGGAAGAAGGATGAAGTCTGTAGGTAAGTTTGGAGTGCTGCCATAGAGCATCTTTGGTGCACTGAGGCAACAGCAAGCAATGTCCTCAAACTGTGGAAACCACTTGAGGTACAGATAGCATTCAGGAAAGATTGGAGCCCATAAAGGATATGTTTTGAACACTGCTGACATCTACCCCTCCCATTATCCCTCCAAATCTAGAGACCTAGGAAGGAAATGGGGGGAAATTGAGAGTTTATTTAATGTGTCTAGCAATGGGGAATCACAAAGAGCTGGAACATTCTGTTTGTTAAGGTTGATGGTGCTAAGATATTGTGGCCTGGGGCGGGGCGGGGAAGTGAACAAAGAATGAAAAATTTCCCTGAGATTTTTCAGAGCTGCATGAGAGAGATGGATCTTTTGTACTGTGAATAGTAGCATTATGGTGTCATTTATCACCTGTGGTATGGAAACCCAGGGAAAAAGTAGCCAGTGTTAACTGGAGAAATGGAGAAGATACCTGGTAAGAGGGGACCACTGCACTGTGCTGGGAAAGAATAAGATAATAATATCTTTGGGAGATGAGAGGAATCTAAACCAACTCTTCTCGAACTCGCTTTATTCACAATGCCCTTCATGTCTTGGAAATGTTTCAAGATTATATATACATATTATATATATTATATATAATATATATGTATTATATATTATATATTATATATATAATATAGATATATAATGTTGTTGTTGTTAGGTATCATCTAGTTGCATAGCAACCCTTATAGGGTTTTCAGTTGCTGATTGTTTTGGAATTGCCTTGGGAGTAGATTGCCATGTCCTTTTCCCATTTTTGTGGTGCTGGGAATCAAACCTGGGACCTCAGAGACTGCAGAGCAGCACTCTATGAACTGAGCTAAACCCCAGCCCCACATTAATATATATGTAGAAAGCAGTGTGATTCCACTTATTAATTTGGGCTTAATTAACAACTTAAAAGGTGTGTATGGGTTTTAGCAGCTTAGTACAGTTGACCTTCATTGTTCACATACTTGCTAAAAAGTATTTGTGACCCCATAATAAAGCCTTGTGGTACTTCAGCATGTCACTGGGGACATATACCCAGCAGTGAAAATGTGGTCACCTGACACCCATTTCCAGCAGAGGTCAAACAAGGGGATACTCTGTCTTCTTGTTGAAGGTCCTATACCATAAACAAGTGTCCTTGTGGTTTATTTAGTGCCACATTCTCTCATTTTTGTGCTTTTTGTTAGTGAATTCACTGCTGTAAATGGCCTGTAAGTGTAGGATTGAAATGAAGTAAGGTGAGCATAAGTACAGGCAGGCAGTGACATGCCTTAGGGAGAAATTACACATGATAGATGAACTTCATTTGAGCATGAGCCGTAATGCTGTTGGCTTAGAGGCTGTTGGTGTTGTTAGGTGCCGAGTTGGTCCAACTCATAGTGACCCTATGTACAATGGAACAAAACCCTCCCCCACACTGTGCCATGCCCAGCACTATGTCAATGCTTCTTTGCTGATCATAGGGTTTTCAGTGGCTGAGTGTTTCGGGATTGTTTTGGGAGTGGGCTGTCAGGTCCTTCTCTTGTTTTGGCCATGCTGGAGATCCAACCCAGAGCCTCAGAGAATGCAGAGCAACACTCTACCAACTGAGCCAAACCTCAGCTTAGAGGCATTCAATGTAGATGAATCTACAATATATATCAAATAAAATATTCTTAAATAGAAGCTCACATAAAACAAGGGTATGCATTGATTGGTTGAAGCAAAAGTTGTGGCCAGAGGCTTACAGGAAGGAGTCCTCTATTTCTTCCACTAGTAACGGCTCAGTCATCTAATTCATGATTCCAGAGACATCATAGAACATAACCACCTCGAATAGTGAGAACCAACTGTAGCTATTTGAAAAAGAAGGCAGGAAACATGACCCACATCTGTAATCTCAGGGAATTAGGAGGCAGAGGCAGGAGGGAGGATGGCAAGTTCAAGGCCAGAGGCAGCCTGCACAACTTAGGGAGACTCTGACTCAAAAATAAAAAAACAAAAGTAGGCTTTGGGTGCAGCTCGGTGGTAGAGCACCTTGCTAGCATGTGTGAGGCCTTGGCTTCACCCTCCAGTACTCAAAATAAAAAGAAAAGAAAAAAAGGAAAGGAAAAGAAAAGAAAAGAATATATAAATTGAAGGGAAAAATACTTTTACCTCATTTATAAATACCAACAATTACTTCATAATGTGTGTGTTAAAGGGTAACAAGCATCCTTAAAAAGTGCCTGGTGAGCACTTACCAATGTCTCAAACTTGGAATCAGGTTGAATACCACCACCTTTATTTCTGGTTCCACTAGCTTTTCACATCATACTTTTTAACCCAATAACTGCTGGAAACACAGTTTCAAGGAGAAGTAACATCATCAGTAAAAATGTTGCATGATCTAACATTGGGTCTGTCAAACTACACTATCCCCTAGAGAGACTGAGTAGCCTCTGCCTCCCTTGAAAATGTAAAATAGCCTCAACATCTCAGTGAGTTTGCTATGTCACCCTGGGCTCCTCCATACACAATTTGGAAATCAGAATGGGACTAATTAAAGAAAAAATAACAAGGCAATACTAAATAGTTTGCTTAAGAGATCACTAAGATGATAATTTTTCCAATGTGGAAAGGAATTGCATATTATAAGAAAAGGCAAAAAAGTATCATAGCTGAAAAATGAATCTTGAATTAGCAGATGAAGACTTTGAATGCTCTTGTTAGCTTTTTGTTGCTCTGATAAATACCTGAGAAAATCAGCTTACAAGGAGAAAAGAATTATTTGGGCCACAATTTAGAATTTTCAGTCCATGGTTGTGTAGATGCTCTGCCTCTGCAACCGGGAGAGGCAGCACATCATGGAAGAAGCATGTGGCAGAGGAAGAAAGTTCACCTCAGTGTGCCTAGGAAAGAGAGAGAGAGAGAGAGAGAGAGAGAGAGAGAGAGAGAAAAGGTCCCAATGTCCTCTCCAAGGGAACTCCCCCACTGACCTAATTTCTTTCCAGTAGACCAACCTTCTAAGGGTCCTGCCATCTCTAATAGTGCCATCGGCTGGGGAACAAGCCTTTAGTGGACACTCTAAGCCTTGTTGTTGTTGTTGTTAGGTACCGTTAAGTGGTGTCGGACTCATAGTGGCCCTCATAGGGTTTTCAATGGCTGATTGTTTTGGGATTGCCTTGGGAGTAGATTGCCAGATCCTTCTCCCATTTTTGTGGTGCTGGGAATCGAACCCAGGACCTCAGAGACTGCAGAGCAGCCCTCTACCAACTGAGCTAAATCCAAACCCTCCTAAGCCTTTGTAGTTGTTGTTGTTGTTAGGTGCCGTTGAGTCGAGTCCGACTCATAGCGACCCTATGTACAGCAGATCAAAACACTTCCCAATTCTGTGCCAGGCAAATGATCTTATTTATGTTTAAGCCCATTGTTGCAGACACCGTGTCAATCCATCTGGTGGAGGTTTTCCTCTTTTGCATTGACCTGCCACTCTCCCAAACATGATGTCCTTCTCCAGGTCTCTCCTGACTACATGTCCAAAATATGTAAGACACAGGCTGGCCATTCTTCCTTCCAAGGAGCACTCTGGTTGCACTTTTTCTAGGACAGATTTGTTGGTTCTTTTGGCAGTCCATGGTATATTCAATAGACGTGTCCAGCACCACAATTCAAAACCATCAATTCTTTTTCTGTCTCCTTTGTTCAATGTCCAGCTTTCACAACCATATGATGTGGCTGAAAATACTATGACATGAGTCAGACGCACCTTTGTCTTCAATGTGATATCTTTGCTGTTCAATATTCTAATTAGGTGTTCTGGTATTCCCATTTTCCAAAGTGTTATCCATAATTTGTTATGATCTACACAATCAAATGTTTTTGCATAGCCAATAAAACATAGATAGACATCTTTCTGATATTGTCTGCTTTCAGCTAATATCCACCTGATATCAGCAATGATGTCCCTGGTTCCCCACCCTCTTCTGAATTCCGCCTGATTTTCCGGTAATTCCCTGTCTATATACTGCTACAGTCACGTCTGAATGATTTTTAGTAGAATTTTGCTTGTGTGCGATATTAATGATATTGTCCGATAGCTTGCACATTCAGTTGGATCCCCTTTTCTGGGAATAGGCACAAATATGGATCTCTTCCAGTCAGTTGGCCAAGTAGCTGTTTTCCAGACCTATTGGCACAAACATGTTAACAGCTCCAGTGCTGCATCTGTTTGTTGAAACATCTCTATTGGTATCCCATCAATTCCTGGGCCTTGTGTTTCGCCAGTTCTTTCAAGGCAGCTTCCACTTTGTCCTTCAACACCATTGGTTCCTCTTCACATGCAACCTCTTGGAATGGTTGGTCATCTACCAATTCTTTCCTGTATAATGACTCTGTGTATTCTTCCCATCTTCTTTTGATGTTTCCTGCATCATTTAATATTTTCCCTGTAGAATCTTTCTCTACTGCCACTCGAGACTTGAATTTTTTCTTCATTTCCTTAAGCTTGAGAAACACAGAGCCTGTTCTTCCCTTCTGGTTTTCTGCCTCCAGCTCCTTGCACATGTCATTATAATATTTGCTTTTGTCTTCTCGAGCTGCCTTCTGAAATCTTCTGTTTAGTTCCTGAACTTCATCATGTCTTCCTTTTACTTTAGCTGCTCAATGTTCAAGGGCAAGTTCTACTGTCTCTTTTGACAAGTAATTTGGTCTTTTCTTTTTCTCTTGTCTTTTTAAGAACTTTTTGCTTTCTTCTTGAATGATATCTTTTATGTCGTACCACAGCTCTTCTGGTCTCCTATCATTTGTGTTTAATGCATTAAACCTATTTTCGAGGTGGTCTCTGAACTCAGGTGGGATATACTCAAGGTCATACCGTGGCTCTTATATACTTGTCCTAATTTTCTTCAGCTTCAGTTTGAACTTGCATATGAGAAGTTGATGATCTGATCCACAGTCAGCACCTGGTCTTGTTTTGACATTTTGTATAGAGCTTTTCCATCGTCTCTTTCCACATACGTAGTCAATTTGATTCCTGTATGTTCCATCTGGTGAAGTCCATGTGTATAGTCTCCATTTATGATGTTGAAAAACTGTGTTTGTAATGAAAAGGTCATTGGTCTGACAAAATTCTATCATGCAATCTCCAGCTTCATTTCTGTCACCAAGACCATATTTTTCAACTACTGAGCCTTCTTCATTGTTTCCAACCTTTGCATTCCAGTCACCAGTGATTATCAGTATGTCTTCATTGCATGTTTGATCTATTTCAGATTGCAGAAGCTGATAGAAGTCTTCCCTTTCTTCATTTGTGGCCTTAGTGGTGGGTGCATAAATTTGAATAAGAGGCATATTAACTGGCCTTCCTTGTAGGCATATGGATATTATTCTATCACTGACAACATTGTATTTCATGACAGATCTTGAAATGTCTTTTTTGATGATGAATGCAACCCCATTTCTTTTTAGTTTGTCATTCCCAGCATAGTAAACCATATGATTGTCTGACTCAAAATGGCCTATGCCAGTCCATTCTAGCTCACTGATGCCTAGAATGTCAATGTTTATGCACTCCATTTCTCTTTTAACGATTTCTAATTTTCCTAGATTCATACTATGTACATTCCATGTTCCAACTATTAATGGATGTTTATAGTTGCTTCTCCTCATTTTGAGTTGTGCCACATCAGCAAATGGAGGTCCCTGGGGCTTTACTCCATTTCCGTCATCATGGTAGACTCTACTTGGAGGAGGCAACTCTTCCCCAGTAATCTTTTGAGTGCCTTCCAACCTGGGGGGCTCATTTTCCAGCACTATATCTGACAGTGTCTCTTTGCTATCCATAGGGTTTTCAATGGCTAGTTGTTTCAGGAGTGGTTCGCCAGGTCCTACTCTCTAGTCTGTCTTAGTCTGGAAGCTCAGCTGAAAACCTGTCCACCATGGGTAACCTTGCTCATATCCAAGGTACTAGTGGCGGAGCTCTCAGCCTCATCGCAACACACAAGCCCCCACAGTGTGGCAAACTGACAGACGTGTGGGGGTCCTAAGCCTTAGCACCCCTTAAAAGTGTTTCATTTTCATTCTGAAGGTAATAAAGAGTCAAAGAAAGTTTTAAAGAGCAAAGAGTGGATTGACAAATCTGTACATGTTGTTGTTAGGTGCTGTCAAGTCTGAGTCTGTATCCAACTCATAGCGACTCATAGCAACTGTATCAACTCATAGCTTACAACCAGTGAAACACCATTGTCAGAGCTTCTCTGTTGTTCATAGGGTTTTCAATAGCAGACTGATTTTTGGGAGTGGGTTGCCGGGTCCATCTCCCAAGCCTACAGCATTTTGTGTTCCCAGGCAGTCTTCCCTCCAAGTACTAACCAGGCCCAACCCTGCTTAGCTTCCAAGATCTGGTGGGGTCATATGCCACAAGCCTACGGCTGCAGGCCATTTGTACATAGAAATATTTAAATTTGTACTATATGTGTATATTATTTTTTAGGAGCCCAATATGGTGGTTATAAAGGATGCATTGAATTTAGGAAAACTGTTGTTGTTAGGTGCCATCAAGTCAGTGTCTGACTCATAGCGGCCATATGTACAACAGACAAAACACTATTGTGGTACTTCTCTACTATACCTAGAGTTTTCAATGGCTGATTGTTTTTTGAGAGTGGGTTGCCAGGTCTTTCTCCCATTGGAAAAATTAGAGGGAGGGGAATAACAACATCCAATTTCAGTGTAAGATAAGAAGAACCCAACCCAAAGCAAGATAAGCAGAAATGAGTCTTTTCAAGAGATAATGCAAACATTGGACTTGAAGGATTTAACTGGGCATTCGGGATAAAGAGACATGTACCTGTCTTCTGACTCTCAGTTTCCCAGTTTAGGGGCTTCAGTGGAAGCAAAGCGTTTAACCAGGCTCACTGTGATTGTCTTCAGGATCCTTTCCATGCATGTTAGCCGAGAAGGAGAAATTAAAACTCAGGCTCCGGGGCAGAAGCCTATCAATTCCAGGCCATTCTCAGATTCTGTTTTCTGGTGGAGCCTTAAGTAGTCAAAACTCTGCTCCTTGCTAAAGGTCCCCAGGCAACTTTCCTAAGATCAGCACACAGGGGAACAGCTATGGCTCTCCCTGAGGACTATACCCACTGTCCATTCAAAACAGAGAAGGGACTCCATGGGGAAGGAGCAGGGCCCAGGAGGGGGAGTAATGAGCTCTGGGTGCCCTGCGTCCTCACGGGTCTGGCCTGGGGACGAGGCCACTGAGAGTCCCTGGACAAGCTGGCCTGGTGCATTGCTGACTGTATTGCTGACAGATGCTGAAGAGGCCAAGTCCAAGCCCCAGGGAAGCCTCCTTTGGCAGGATGGATCAAGGAAGGGAGCTACAGAGAGGATGGAAGAGGAAGAGCCACATTTCACCCGCAAGGGCAGGGGAGTTAGGTGGAAGCCACAGTGTGGGCAGCTGGAGGGTGAGGTGCACCTGAGAGGCAGAGCCAGCTGCGAGCATTCAACGTTCACCTAACCACTCTGTGCACAGCAGGGAACAGGGCAGGCACCAGCCTCACCTGTATTGATCCAAGCAGGGGAAAGATGCCAAAGAAGGTGTGTAATGTACTTTGGAAGCACACACTTCCTTATAATAGGTAGCAAATAACAAATACCTGTGGCCATAACCTCTCCAGCTCCCTGCCCTCCTGACATCTGGTTGGCTTTGGCTGTTCACTTTCTCAGCAATAATTCTTTTATCATCCTTTGTAAACATAGCATTGTGCACAGGCCCAGCAACCTCTGTCTTCCTTCCTTGCCTTATTTTTCTCTGTAGCTCTTATGATCATCTAATGTACTGAATAACTTATGTACCTATTTGCTTATTCTCTGTCCCCTCCCATCCACACCTAAATGTCAGCCCCACGAGGCCTGGAACCTTCTGACCATACTGTATGTCAGTCATTTTTGATGTATGTGATTATATTTTTCACCCAGAACAGGTCCTTGAATATAGAAAACACTCCATAAGTATTTGTCAAATGTGATTAAACTTTTGCTGAGTAAACAATGAGAAGGCACCACAGGTGCCATGGTAGGTTTATAAAGGACTCAAAGCCATCTGAGGTTACCTCATGTTTTCCTCTAGAGAATGAGGCTTCAGCCGACAGGTGATGGAAGAGAAGACTTGAGCTCCAGGAGGCAGAGGTGGACACCAGGCTGAGAGAGGATGGAGCAAAGGCCCTGGAGCAGGAGCCCAAGGGTGAGTGGTGTCAGGAAGAGGGAAGAGGTAGGAAGACCTGGAGGGACAATAGTCAGCAGCTTTCGAACCACCGAAGGGGTTTCTGAGCAGAAACGAGATGAATGGAGCTCAGGTTATTTGACCAACCAGGGACTCTCACTCTAATACCTTCATCTCAGGGCTTCTGAAAACTACTGTTGTTGTTGTTGTTGTTGTTGGGTGCCGTGGAGTCGGTATCCGACTCATAGCGACCCTCCATACAACAGGGGAAACACTATTGTCAGTGCTTCTCTGCTGTTCATAGGGTTTTCAATGGCAGATTGATTTTTGGGAGGGGGTTGCCAAGTCCTTCTCCCAAGCCTACAACTTCTGGTGTTCCCAGGCGGTCTCCCATCCAGGTACTAACCAGGCCCGACCCTGCTTAGCTTCCGAGATCTGACGGGATCGGATGCCACAGGGCTATGGCTGCAGGTTGAAAACTACTGAGGATCCCCAAACTTTGATGCATGTGGGTTGTGTCTTTCCTTATTTACCTCATTTGAAATTAAAATTGGGAAATGTGAAACATACTTAATTCATTTAAAAATAAAAATAATAAGCCATTACATATGAACTCAAATCTTTCTTCCTTTCTTTTCTTTTCTTTCCTTTTTTTTCTTTCTTTCATTGTACCAGGGCCTCACACAAACTTTTTGCATGTGCTCTACCATTGAGCTACATCCCGAGCCCCTTTTCTATTTTTTGTCTGGAGACAGCATCTCGCTAAGTTATATTGGCTGCCTCTGGCCTCAAACCAGTGGTCCTCCTGCCTCCTGCCAAGTCATTGGGATCACAGGCATGTGCCACCATGCCTGGCTTACATATTTTTATATTTTAAAAAAACCTAGTGAGATGCAGGCATCGTGGCACACATCTGTAACCCCAGTGACTTAGGACTGAGGTGAGAGGATTGCACGTTCTAGGCCATAGGCAGCCTGCACAACTTAGGGAGATCCTGTCTCAAAATAAAAATAACAAAAAGAGAGAGAGAGAGAGAGAGAGAGAAAAAGGGACAGGGGCTGCTGCTTAGTGGAAGAGCACTTGCCTAGCATGTGCGATAAACCTTAGTACTACAAAAATGAAAAAGACAATAGTAAATTGAAGCACCTTATTTTACATATTTGCAAGTTGCTTTTACATCTAGCTTAAAAGATAGGTAGATTGTGATGGCTCCTTTTTTCTTCCAGCAAAGGGCTGGGATATGACTTGCTACATGCCCTTGAGAAGAAGCCACTGTGTACCTGTGAGGAGGGCAAAAAAGATGAGTAGAATCTAGTATTATTGTTGCTCCCATGTATCCCTGGAGGCTATGTTCCAAGACACAAAGTTGTTGTTGTTGTTGTTGTTGTTGTTGTTGTTGTTGTTGTTAGGTGCCATCAAGTGGGGATCTGACTCATAGCAACCCTATGTACAACAGGTGAAACAGTATTGTTACTGCTTCTCTGATATTCATAGGGTTTTCAATGGCTGATTGTTTTTATTTTTGTTTTTGGGAGTGGGTTTCCAGGCCCTTCCCCCCAGGTAGGTGCCTAAAACTATGCATAGTACTGGACCCTGTTGTTGTTATTAGGTGCCATCATGTCCAACTCATAGCGACCCTCATAGGGTTTTCAGTGGCTGATTGTTTCGGAATTGCCTTGGGAGTGGATTGCCACAGTTTCACGGTGCTGGGAATCAAACCGAGCACCTGAGATACTGTAGAGCAATGCTCTACCAACTGAGCTAAATACCAACCCATACAGGACCCTACCAGATGGTTTTACCTCTACATACATACCTATGGTAAACCTTAATTTATAAATTAGGCACAAGAGACTAACAATAACTAATAATAAATTAGAATAGTTATAATAATATACTGTAATAAAAGATATATAATGTATGAATTGCTTATTTCTCGAATTTTTCAGTTAATATTTTTGGACCCATGGCTGACTGCAGGTAACTGAAACCTCATAATGTGAAACCACAGATAAAGGGCAACTATTGTATTATGAAGATAATACTTATAACTTCAGGAACTGTTTCTGAGAGGGTCTTGAGAACTCCCCGAGCCCTGGGCCTCAACCTAGACAGCTTCTGCTTCTCCTGTGGGAAGATGTATATGGAAAGCAGCCCATCTGCACATGGACTGCCCATGCTTCTGTTGACAAATTAGGCTTCCAAGAGCATTTTTTAAGTAAAATCATGCATGTGTATTATTCTACCATTTCTCAGTGACTTAATAGGTAGGTGTATCCTTTATAACCCTTTATAACTGTGTAAGAGAAATAGTAAACATAAACCCATGAAAGAGAAACAGTAAAATTTTTAAAGGGCTACATTTTCACAATAAATTATACATTATGTTTCATCAGCATTGCCACTGAACTAAAAGGGCAGAAGAGATTGACTCTGTCCCCATCCCTCCAGTATTTTTGTATGTCACAGGATAATTGGGCCAAATCACTCAAAAATTTTAAAACTACTTTCTGCAATGTTATATAATATAGTTTACCCTAGTGATTTTTTAAATTAATTAATTTCTTTAATTTGCTTTTCTCGAGTTTTGAAGAAGTTTATGGAAGAGGGTAATGGGCAGTTAAATGTGATCAAAGTATATTATATATGAAAATATCATATGAGATATTTTGTATAATTAATATACATTTTTAAAAACCAGCAGGGTGCCCTAGCGCACATCTATAATCCCAATGACTCTGGAAGCTGAGGCAGGAGGATGTAAATTGGAGGCCAGAGGCAGCCTGAACAACTTAGCGCAACCCTTTCTCAAAATAAGAAATGAAAAAGGACTGTGAGCACAGCTTAGTGGTAGAGCACATATCTAGCATGTACAAGGGCAAGGCCCTGGGTTTGACCCCTCAGCACTGAAAAAAGAGAAGAAAGAAAAAGAAAAAAGAAAAGAAATGTGTGGCTATCTAAATTCTGCTATTTAATATATAACTTAGCATCAAACTCAATTGTGTAAGAATGCTCATGGGAAATATGTACTAATTTTAAGCTGAGTTAGACAAGACCTAGAAATATGTTGGGGAAAATGACTTGAGCTGTAAAAAGAAATATCAGACAGCTTAGTACTTCTTTTTAAAATATGTAGGTTTTTTTTTTAATTGGTGCAAAGTTTCCACTTTGTATTCACGTTTCTGTAGTCTCTCAAATTAGTGCCATTATTATCCATTAGTTTCTATAACAAAAGCTATTTTGTATCATTTCTACCTTTGATGGAGAAAAATGTAAATTGCTGTAGGATTTAGACCTCTGAAATGGAATGGTGTTTTCAACTCGGCAGTAATTGTGTGTCAGAACAGGCTGCTTCACCTTAGAATGATTAGTGTTTTGTGAGAGATGTAGAAGAGATTGCTGGACTAATCAAGGGAAAAATTACCCAGCAGTCGAGGTAGGTTTTAATTAATTACAGTGCTCAAATGTTAGGGAGAGGTCTTTGAGAAGGTAATCAAAGAAGCATCACATACGGGCTGTTTGTTCTCTCAGAGCTATTTTTAAAATGAAAATGTCGCAACTAGTCTTCAGTGGATCTCCTAATACTCCCAAGATGTCCTTCTGGCAAGTTTCAGATCAATGTCCCTCCTGCCTGTGTGGAACTAAAGAAAGACCATCCAAATAAGAGCAATCAAAGTGTACTACTTAGAGCTTGCTGCAGCACGGCAGTCGGCCGCTGCCCCTGTGTATGGCAGAGACTCAGACAGGGAGAGAAGTGGGAGAGCTCCAGAGTACAAGGACAGTGCGGCTCCTGTGGGTGCAGATTGGAGCCTGTGGCTGGGAAGCTGCAGGGGAGCTAGAAAGGAGTCTCCTGGGAGATGGCATAGGAGAGCACTTTTAGCTCAGGCTTTCACCTGGAAAAAAACTTTGAAGTAATGAGAACAAACATCTGGACCCTCATTAATTCCTCCCTCACGCACTAGTGTTCTCTCTTTCTCCCTCTCTCTTTCTTCTAGAACTGGATCCAGAAGATTACTGTTGTTGTTGTTGTTGTTGTTGTTGTTAGGTGCCTTCCAGTCAGGTCCAACTCCTAGTGACCCTATCTAAAACAGAACAATACACTCCCCGACACTGACCATACACATGCTCTTTTTTATGTTTGAGCCCATTGTTGCAACCACTGTGTTTCTTCTCATTTTGAGTTGTGCCACATCATCAAAAGGAGATCCTGGGGCTTTACTTCATTCCCACCATAAAGGTCAACTTTACTTTGAGCAGATCACTCTTCCCCAATCCTCTCTTGAATGCCTCAGGCCTGGGGCTGGGGGTGTGTGTTATTTTCTGTTTTCTGGCACTATATTTGACAGTGCTTCTCTGCTATTCATAGGGTTTTCGATGGCTAAGTGTTTAGTGAATGGGCTGCTGGGTCCTTCTCCACAGTCTGTCTTAGTCTGGAAGCTCAGCTGAAACCCATCCACCATGGGTAGCCCTGCTGGTGTCTGAGATATTGGTGGTATAGCTTTCAGCATCATAGCAACACAAAAGCCTTCACAGTATGACAAGCTGATAGACACGTGGAAAGAAGATTACTAGCAGTCCATTCAACAAATAGTTGCTGAAAGAGTGGGTTGGGGATGGAAACATTCCTCAGTTGCAAATTACCTTATGCATCTCTCCAACACTTTCTAACTAGATTTCCTTCTTTACAAAATGGGCTTTTCCCCATCCTTTTAATAAAAGCTACTGTTTCCTGAACAACTACCATATGCTCCATTGGGCTAGGCACTTTAAAGTCATTATCTCATTAAATCCTCTGAACAACCCTAGAGTGGGAGATTGTTATTCTCATTTTACAGATAGGGAAATGGTTTCAGAATAATCTTGTCTAGGTTATTGGCATTAAAAGAATGTGTAACCCAGGGCAACACTTCCTGTCTCTGGGACCTTTCGCATTCCCCCTCCCCTTTAGGGTCAGATAATAAAAACATTTGCACTAAAGCTGTTATGAATAGGGGAGAAGAAATACTCTTGCTTATGGAAAATGCAAATCACTCATGGTAAGGAAGGAGAGTAAAATTTACCAGTGCTGCAGGTGGATTCATAAATGGAAGCTAAAACTAGTGAGCCCAAGTTTGCAGAGAGACACCCTCCAAGTCTTTCCACATAAATTAACTTTTAACTAGAAAAGAATGAATAGTGACTCCACAGTGAAATCTGGCAGGTATCACCTTCAGTGGTAACCAAGTTAACTTCACCCAGTGTTGGAAAAATAAATCTACAGGACTTTTGAATGAGGCACTGATAGGGAGATAATGCTCTGTGCTCTTCTGGCCAAAAAGGAAAAGAAAATGTAAAAGTTTAAGTGCCACTTGAGTCTAATCTAAATCTAACTGGGGAAGCAAGCACAAGTGGAGACATATGTAACAAAATAAGTCATTTGAATTATACAAATACGTTGTTGTTGTTGTTGTTGGTTGTTGTTGTTGTTAGGTGCCCTCATAGGGTTTTCAGTGGCTGATTGTTTTGTGATTTCTTTGGGTGTGGATTGTCATGTTCTTCTCCCATTTTTGCAATGCTCAGGATTAAATCTGGGTACTCAGAGAGCGTGGAGCAGCACTCTATCCACTGAGCTAAACCCCAGCCCACACAGATAGGTTAAGATCATGTAATACAAATATTCTTGTGGAAATGTCCCCAATTAGAGAGACTAAGGAGATAGAATAGCTAAATATAACAGAGAGTCCCAGACTGGATCCCAGGCTGATTATAGAACATCCCTCATGATAAATGTTTAAGAGATGGAAATGATAATTACCTCGATCTGATCATTGTACATCATATATATGTGCTGAATTGTCATACTTTACCTCATAAATGTGTACAATTATAAGCCAGCAAAAACATTTCCTCATAAGAGAAAGAAAGAGAGTCAGAGAGAGGGAGAGTGTAGGAGAGCACACCTACCACTGTGCTTATTGTTATTGGTAGTTGCCCTTGAGTCAGGTAGGGCTTTCAATGGCTGATTGTTTTGGGATAGCTTTGAGAGTGGAGTGCCCTGTCTGTCTCCCATTTTTTGCAGTGCTGGGGTTTGAACCCATGTCCTCAGAGAGTGCAGAGCCGCACTCCACCAACTAACTAAACCCCAGCTAAACCCCAGCCCTTCCACTGTGCTCAGCAAATAGAAAATGGAGTTTTTGGGGTAAAGGGACAAGATATATTCAGCTTTCAAACAGTTCAGGGAAAAATGAGTAGAAAGAAGGTTTAGGGATGATAAACCAAATATAGTAAGGTATCGAAATTTGAGGAACCTAGGTAGATAGTTTTATATATGTAATTTTTCTGTAGGTCTGAAATTATTTCAAAACAAAAAGATAAAAGCAAGAAGACTAAAAATCACTTGTTCTGAAAATCAAATGAGTTAATACTTAGAAAAGACTCAGCAAATAAAATATTAGCGATTAGATGCAATTATTATTACCACACAATTAAGAAGTGACAGGGCCACCTCTGTATGGTCCTGGAGTCCTTGTCCTAATCCTCTGACACCTCCCATCATTCAGAGTTCAGAAAACCCAATAATGGATAGGACAGTCTTTGTACAAACTGTGAAGTGCTCAGCCTTTATGGGTGATTGTAAACTGTGACGTGAACTCATACTATTTATGGGCAATGATGGGTTGACCTTTGTCCATACTGTTGATCAGGTTATGGAAGCAAAGAGCACCCAAGTAGCACTCAAATGACAAGGTCAAAGCTGAACCACAGATCTCCTGGTTTTCAGTCCATCCATCCTACACTGGACAATGGACTATGAAAGGATTTAGGAAAGGTTTCTTTTACCTGGACCTGCTTTCCTCCTTCTCTTTGGGGTGGCACTCCTGCAGCTAGTCTGAGGAGGGATTGTGACCCCCAGACTCTGCCAGCAGCTGGCTTCTGACAGGTGGGTACCAGCTGTGGATGCTGGCAAGATTAAAGGCAATCACTCGCCTCCCAGCACCATCTCTCCTGCAGCTGATGTTGCAAAAGGCATTTTCCTTATATCTGATGCTAAAAATTATTTTATTCTCCTCATCTGAAAATACTGAAGAAAAAGTAGGCAGGTGGTCTCAGGTGGCCTGGGACCTTGGCTCCTACAAAAATACTGTTCCTGAGGCTGCTTCTTCTTCATGGTGTTCTATTTGCTTAATAACATTTCTAAAGATTAAGTGAACTAGATTTAAAAAAAAAAATCCATGAGTTGGCTAGGAAACAAATCTTTCTGCCTGACCTTAGCATTGTAAAATGGGTTCCAAAAAGTGAGAGTGTGATACTCATTTTTTATACCTACTTGCACTTACAAATTTGTTTCACTGATTAAGGATGAAGACCCAGATATAGGCAATTTCCTCCCTGAGTTACTACCTTCCCAAGCAAGGCAAGAAGTTATTGTGTTTTTTGTAATGGAATGGAATGAACATCTCACATTAATCAGGACTGGAAGACGTTAGCTTAGACATGTTGTTGTTGTTGTTGTTGTTAGGTGCCGTAGAGTCGGTATCCGACTCATAGCGACCCTCGTAGGGTTTTCAATGGCTGACTGTTTCAGAATTGCCTTGGAAGTGTATTGCCAGGCCCTTCTCCCATTTTTGTGGTGGTGGGAATTGAACTTGGGACCTCAGATACTGCAGTGCAGCGCTCTACCAACTGAGCTAAATCCCAGCCCTAACTTAGACATAGCGGTCCTAAAAACTGTTGGCCACAGTTTCTCCACCTGTAAAATAATCTATGGGTTTATTGTGAAAGATGAATACAGTAATGAATGGGGAAGAAATAGGTTTCTAGGAATAATATTTAAGTGAGAAAAAAATCCCACAATCAGCAACAGTAAAGTTAGAGTGTATTTACTCTTTCACCCTGACCAAATGCTTCCCAGTGTGGGGACTGAGTTTCCTGGTTTGGCTGCTTACTAATGATGACTTTCAATAACTAAGAATGGAAATAAATTTCTCTGTGACCCATGGGTAAGAAAAAAAAAGAAAATGGAGGAAAACTGAGCTTTAAATAGACAAAAGAAATGTAGATTATTAAGCAAATGGATAAGAGCAAGTGGATTTTTTAATGCTTCTCTTTTTATTTTAATTTTAAATTTTAAAGGAAAAGAATATTACAGTGCCAGAGGAACTCAGGAATTCCTCTTGAACCTGTAGACCAATTAAAAAAAATGAATCTACTCTTGTTTGGGATTCCTTTGAGCAACCAAACTAAACAATGTCAAAATATTTCATTTTCCACCACATTTTAACTAAAACAATCATCAAATTTTAGCTTTATGTATAAAAAATGGCTTTATAATTTGTTTGGGCAGCCAAGAGTAAGTCAGGTAGTCCCCCTTCATTGTGTACATGGACTATAAATAAACAACTCAATCCACTTAAAATTATACAGTATCGATTTGCATATTTGTCTTAAACTGGTAATTGTTCTACAAACACGAAGTTAGTTGTTACTAGGCTCTATTATTTAATTCATTGACATTTCTTTAAGGTAATCACTGGTATCAACTGTTACTGCATTTATGCAAAAACAAGAGAAACATGTAAAATACATATACACTCTAAGAAGGGTACAAAATCTTTTTCTATTTCATGGTAAAATGTTTTGATAATGGCTTCTATCATTTACTAATTACTCCAGTTTATTAGGTATCACATTTCAGGTACTACAGGAAACACTTCTAACACATTATGTCCGTTTCTGACAACATACCTTGAAGGTAGGTACTGGGACACCCATTATACAGAGTAAACCAAGGTTCACAGAATTTGGATCATTTCAGTGCCCCTGTGTGGACAGGAAGTGGTTATTTCTGCAGTCTTCCCTCCCTCCATCCCCACTGCCCGCGAGTGTCTATCATGGCACTTTGGGGTGGGGGGGTGTTTGCTGTTAGCCTCACTGTATATATTTCACATTTATGAGATACACAAACACGCGCGCGCGAGCACACACACACACACACGCACACTTAATCTGTGTGACCCATTGTCCCTTCAGGCAGTGCCCCAGAATTCTAAGTGTCAGAAACAGTTAATACAATTGGGGAAATACTGAGTAAGCATCTTCAGCCCATACTTGATTAAGTACGGTGCATTTTACCCCGTTGGTTTCCTTTAATTCCTGTGATGTTTCAAATTTCTGTAAACTTCTTGAGGGAGCTCTGCTCACTTACTGCGGAGCTGAGTCCCCGGCACAGAGTAGGCACACAACGAATTCTGAATTCTGAATGAATCGGCTAACTTAGTTAAAATATTTTCTTCGTTAAAAAAAGCCTTGATTGGTTAAATGAACGTACTTACAGATTATAAAATTACACACTTAGCGAAAAACCTAGCTCCAAAACGTTCGTCTCTGCTGGGATCTGGGGTGAGGGTTGGGCTAGAGTGGCGGGTGACCAACTACAGTCCCTCTGGAGTTGTGCACTACATGGCAATATCGTCCAACCTAACTTGCTCCACCTGGGCCGCGCCGCCACCCCTGAACAGCTCTCTGCTTCCCGGAGCGGACAGGTCGGGGGTGGTACCCACGTCCACCGGCGCGTCCAGGAGCACGTTGAAGTTCAGAGGAGTGTGTTTACCAGCAAACAAAGAGCAGAGTGGTCTGGTTCCTAGCACCAGCTGCCGCTGCCTCTAGACAACGCGAGGGCCACGGTGACAAATGAGCATTCCGCACGCGAATAGACACACCCAATCTGCGGCTCCCCGCACCCCCGCCCGCGGGTCCCGTTGCCAGGCCCTCAGCCACCCGCTTGCCCCCGGGGGTCCGTTCTCCTGCAGGCAATTCCAAGCGTCCGGGTCGAGAGAACTTTCCCGTCCCTCTGGGAGGGGAGCAGGTGGGGGCCCTAGGCAGCTCCCTAGCCGGACCTGGCGGGCAGCCTTGCTCAAGTGGAAGGTGGCCTGCTCCCAAGTCCATCCCCGCTCTGAGGGGTGCCTAGCAGAAGCTCCCGGGAGTGAGGGCCAGGAGGCGGCGCGGAGCTGCGAAGCAGGAGGAACAAAGGGAGCGAGCGGGCCCGGGAGGATGCTGCGCTGCCCTGCGCCCCACCCAGCCGGCTTGCTGGCTCTGCCTAGCGGGCAGGTGGCCCGGCCCTGGGCTCTGCAGAAGGGTGTGTGTTCGAGACCGGTACACAAAGCCTCACTTCCTCGGGGCCAGGCTCCTGGGCTGCCCTCTCGCCACTCACAGCCCCTTCGCATTCCTGCACCCTCGCCGCCCAAGGGGACCCGAGTGTCCCCCTGGGTGCCCGGCGCGGTGCGGTGACGACCGTGCAGGTAACCCTCGGAGGCACTCGAGCTGGATGGAGGGGTGGCTGGGGAGAACCATGCCTTTTTAGGCAGCCGCGCCGCCCAAGTCCGCGCTCACTCTGCGAGAGGCTGGGCTCCGCGCGGAGCCGGGAGCGCCCTGCCTGCGCTCGCTGGCGGCCGGAGCTTCGGACCAGGGGCGCCCGGGAGGAAGCAGTGCAACTTCCCAGTGCCCTGCGCCAGCCCGCTAGGTGAGCCCAGGCCGAGGGGGAGGAGGACGGAGGGGTGGCAGAGGGGGGCTGGGAGGCCGAGGCGGGCGGAGGGGGCGCACGGAGCTCCGGGGCGGGGCGCGGCGCGGCGCAGCCTCGGCGCCGGGGCCCCGAGGCGCCACCTCGCCCCCGGGCTCCGGACAGCGGTCCTTCAAGCAGCCAGCGCCGCCACCGCGCTGCCCGAAACTGCGCGTGGCGCAGGGCTGAGCGCAGTCCGCACAGGCTCGGAGGCTGAGCTGCCCGCCGCGCCCTGCAGCCTGTGCCTGGTCGCCGCCGGCGCCGAGCAGCGCTGGCGCAGAGAGGTGATCCGGCAGGCCGCCTAGATCGCGCGTGCAGGGTCCTTGAGCGTGCGGGCGAGGAGGCCGCGAGGGCGTCCGCCGGGAGGAGCCCCCAAGTTCCGCGGCGCAGGTCGGGCTCCCCCAGCCCCGAGTCTCCCTTTCGCAAGGCGTCCGCGTGAGTGTGGGAGCGCGTGGCGCGCGCGCCCGAGCGGCTTGCGGGGGAATAAAATGTGACACGCACGCCTCCGACTTCAGCGCCGCGCGTGCTGGGGAGCGCCGGGCACCGCGGTGGCGAGGAGCCGTGTGCGGAGGTTAGTCACCGCGTGCTCCGCGATCGGGTGGTGGGCCACATCTTCCTAGGTGTCGCTGCAGCCCGGGCGCCGTGTGGGGGTATTGTTGAGGCTGGTTTGGGAGAAACAGGACACCCAGGAGCGGGTGAGCCACCAGGAGGGCTTGCTCTTTGGGGTTGGCGGACACAGTTTACCCCTGTGGCTCCATAACGGTGTGTTATTTTATGTTACTTATTTTGGCTCTAGAAGGAAGTGAAGATTTTTGTCTTTTGCAGCCCAGTCTCATACAAAACTGCATTCTCAGTGTGCTCTACCTATTTCTTGTTCGGTGTATCTATAATGTTTAGGGGCCAAAAGGGTCTTTGGAACCCTTAATAAAAACAGAAAAACAAAAACGAGCGTTAATTCTTATGCAACTGGCAGGCGGAAAACTCCGCTGTGAGGGTTGTTTTACTTTCTATCCTCTACAGAACGGATATTGATGCATTCTTTTGAGTACGCGATATGACATCCATCTCTTTTGGATCTGACTGTGCTGGTGCTGGGAGACACGGAGTGAAGTTAAACTCATGGCTCCCAGTAAGTTATGCCTTTCAAAGAGAGCTGAAACGCTGTGTTGGGAGAAGCAGTGCTTTCCAGGAATTTAAATGAGACTTCTTTGTGACTGCCTTCCAGATCTCTCCTGTACCTTATTTGTTTTGTCAGGCAGAACTTCCAAAACTGTGTTATAATCCGAGAAGCACGTTAGGGTGGGGGAGTAATGCTTAGCTGGATTTTTGTAAACTTATTTTTATCGGTCTTGCTGAATTTTTGGCGAAAAGTAAACTGTACTTGGTCTAAATATTTGTCTCTAGGACCAATGGGTATCTAACCGTGAAGGAGCATGCAGATCCTCTGTACAGACTGCCTTTCTGGGTGCGGGAATCCTTGGCGGGCTGGAATACAATTTGTGTCTAAAGTGCTTTCCACGCATTTGAAAAGACTTGTGGATGTTACTTGATTTTTTTTTTTTTTTTTTTTTAGAAATTCTGATCAACATTTTTTTATCATTTTGAAATATAATTTATGACCATGGGCAAATTCCAATACAGCAAAGGGCTTACGAGTATCATCCTGTTGTTGCAAATTTAGGGTTAACACTTCTTTAACAGGAAAAGTGATGTGTGGCCTTGAACCTGTTCTTACCCACTTTCCTTACACTATTATTTTTCTGTAATTGACAAACAAAATTTTTACAGCATTTAAGCCTTGTAGTTTTTACTAATGCATTAAAAACCTGTTGGCAATGCGTAATTGGGTACTCTAACCAAACTGGAGAAAAACTTAATAGTCGAATCCCCTCGAATTCTACAGGTTAAAAAAGGCAATCAAACATGCCCGAATTCTTGATCCAATTCTTAATTGCAATTGGTCGAAACTGTACCATGGCGAATGCCTTTTTTGCTAGGTGCAGTTGAAGCTTCTGGAGTTTTGAGGTAAATCTAAGGTAGAAATTTTGACATGAGTTTTGGCTGTTTAGTGGTTCTGATCTCCACAATTTAGATAGGAGGCTGAGACTGGTGAACAAGATGAAGATACTTAGATGGGAGAACTTTAAGGCTGTGGTAAGTTAATATCTGAAAATATGTGGATGACTTATTATGCAGAAGAGGGCAATCACCTGTGCTTAGTTTCTGATGAAGATAAGAAAGAAGGAAAGAGTACTCTGTGGGGTGAAATTGAGACTATGAGTGTGGCCAGTTTAGCTAGCAAGATTGGTGAAGGTAATGCTGAGAAATTCTTGCACATGTTTATTTATGGAGCATTTTCCCCTAAGATTCTCTTCTTTCTGAGGTGATTGAAGTATGTGAGTCTCTGACCTATTGCTTTGACTAACTGAAATTTTATCCTCTAGGTCTAGAATTTATCTTAGCATTTCTTCTCAAGGGCTTAAGCCTTCCCTAAAATGAGAAACTCACTCCTGGGCTTTTGCAGCTTCTGCTCAGGTCAATCAATCTCTGACAACTAAGACATATTTGTCTCATGGGAAACTGGGACAAATATGCAAATTTGCAACCTCACTCATGATACTCTGAGTAAAAATATCTTAAGCATAATAGGAACAGTCTTGTTTAAAACATGTATTTTCTCTTTAAGTACATTCTGTTGAGCTCTTCCCAATCAATTGTCTTTTTTCCCCTGAATATTCTGTAATAGGAGTACAAGATTTAATTGCTTAAATTAAATTAAATGTTTTGTTCAACTTGCTTAATGTCTAAGTGAAATAGATAAAACAATGCCTTTGTGGCATGTATATGTTAAGTTTTGATTTTATTTAAGCATTGAAAACTTAAATTTCATCCTTTTAAAACAAACTATGGCATGAAATTCACAAATGAGGATAAAAGAAATAATTTCATAAAAACAGATACTAATTTTGGAATCAGGCCAGTGCAGGTGCATGTTTACACAGAAATTTTCAATGTTTTTTAACACCAACTGTTGATGTCAATGCCAAGGACTGAATGGAGTCTGGAAAATAACCAACTACTGTTAGCAGATTATCACACTTTCAGTTTCACATAGCTGCCATGTTTCTGAAAATCCTCCCTGATATTTGTGGGAGATTTGTTTGTAAATGTTATGAAGTACACAATGCAAAGACAGAAGCATTGGGGAAAGATGGATCTATTGTGGTTCTTACCAAATCTGAATTTTACTCTGATCTGAACTGCTCAGCTCTGTTTTAATTTGTTAGGGAACAATTGCAATTTGGAACATGTATTTGGACCCTATGTAGTCCACATGTGAAATCCCTTTAAAGGGCAGGGGTACAAACTAGGAAGCTCTAAGGCTTTGTAGGAGTTGGTGATCTGGACTGGCATTGATCCTAACAACGCCACTTGGTAAGAACTGGGTTCCAGCAGTTGTCAGCTACTTGCAGGTTCTGTGTTGTCCTACAGCACCAGGTGTTTCTTGGTTTTGGAGAAAAATGCCTTTGAGAATGGAAATGACATCAGAGGCCTGCTGCCTACTGTGGTGGAATTCTGTTTTCACACAACTCTTCTGCGCCCCTCCTGGCCTCTGCTGCCCCCTGTGGTCCTCCTTAGGAAAGAATTCTGAATTCAAGACACATTGGCTCAAAAAGCTGGAAGGGTGTGAAGGGTGGGTTTGCCTTTTTGCAGTCAAACTTTCTTGGAGGACAAAGGGGCAAGGAAAGCTTTGGCCAGTGTCCCTGCTGTGCCCTGCTCTGGAGGAAATCTCACTTCACTGAAGTTCAGTTTCCAGGGCTGAAAAAGGAAAGCTTTAAGATTAAAGATGAAAGATTAAAAATTAAATCTTCTCCAAGTTGACTTCTGAGGCTATATTCCTGAAGACTGATAACTGGATATCCTGGAGTGCTTAAAAGTGAATTCCCCTGTAGCCCCAGAAGAGTCTAGCAATTCAAAGAATAATACTTGTAATAGCAACTGATTTGCACAAATTGTGCACCACATTTGCTTTGCATAGATTATCAAAGTACACTTCAGCCACAACCTGGGTAGTACGATTATCCCTATTTTACAGGTGGAAGAATGAGTCTCAGAAAGATAAAATGCCTTGACAGAGCTGGGACTTAAACCTGGGTCTGTGTACCAGAATCCCAAGCTGTTAGAATGAGGTCCACTCCACAGAGGAGCCGGAATGGTTCCGACCATGATTGTGTCCAGCCAGAGACTGCCTGTGACTGGAGGCTTTCCTGTTCTCCAGCTGTGTCTGAGCTCACTGGATGGGGAAGGCCATATAGGGTGGAAGGGAGCCTACAGGTACAGAGGAATGTATTCATCACAACCTGCAAGCAGAAAATGTCTTGAGATGAAACTTTAAAACTACCCATCAAATTCGGACTATCTAGGTAGGCAGTATTAGAATGAAATTATGGCTGTACAAAGGGTGTTATATTGGGTGAAATTTGTAAGGAAAGATTTAGGCTAAGATTTGAGAAAATTATCCTTCTGCTTCGAGTTACTGGTTTGGTGAAGAGAGCTAACTCAGAAAGTAGTCTCTTGGGACAGTTAGAAATATATTAGCAAAGGCATTAGAGAATACTCTGTAAAGAAAAGCCCTGCAATCTTGGTTATCAGCCTCTGTTTTCAGAAGTTTATAATTCACACATTAAGTTCTATTCTGTGCTGCTTCTGGTATTTGAGCCTGAGAGGAAAATGCTTTATTAAATTTCAAACAATTGGTTTTCTGTTTGAATTATACATATTGTTCAAGTAGAGGTTCTTGCATGTGGGTTATTGTTGTGGTTTTTAAAAATGATTTAGCTTTAAATTAAATTTGGGAAAAGGTAAATATCTTAGATAATCCAATAGATTTATTATTCCAAAATAAGTTTGAAAAGTAACTTCCTTGAAAGCACTGTGATTAGTTTTCTGAAATGTAAGTGCGTTGCTATGGGCTGATTTTGTACCACTGACCATTAGTACAAAGAAAAATAAAGTTAATATATGATTTGTTCATCTCAGCTCATCCAACTACAAAATAGAACTGTAAGTGTATCATTAAATGAATGCATTCATTTTTTTTCTGTTAGAATGGGAATCTTGCTATGTAAATTATGTATTAAATTTGGAGAAAAATATATCCTATTAGATATCGCCACTAGAAGTTGAGTGTAGTGGTGCCTACCAAAAGCCCAGCACTCAGGAGGCTGAGCCAGGAAGATCACAATTTCAAGGCTAACCCGGACTACGTTAATGTGTTCTCACATGAGCAGTTAGTATACTTGAGATTCTCATATGTAAAGTAACAAAATCAGGATGAGAGCCCAGCCTTTCTCATTGAGAGAAGAACATTTTTTTCCTATATAACTTATCTCTGAGGGAATTGCACACTCCAAATTATATGTGGCTTGTGGAAAGCTACCAAAAATGTTAAAGTTTAAACTTAACTCTTCATTTTTTATAAACAGGACACATAGAAAAGCATACTTTTACTTATGTGTGCATATACATGTGAGTGTGCAGATCTGTAAAATACTCTTAATGACAGACAGCATCTTCACCATGCCTTTGGTGGTTTGCAGAAGAGTTTCGACTGGTGACACTAGCTGGGGAGAGAGGTCCTCCAGCAGGGCACCCTAGGGTACTGTACGAGGGCTGATGACTAGAATGCTGTATCCATATTAGCTGTTTGCTGGTGTGACAGGCTAAGTCACTTTTGTTTCAAGTGAACATGAACTTGGCCACATAGTGTAGATGACTCAGTGTCTCTCCTAGGGAACAGATTACTATTTGAAGTTGCCCTGAATCATAGTGTCTTCTAATCACTGTAGATAATAGGTTAAAGAATTCAAACAAGAAGTCTGAGAGTTTATTTTTTTTTTTAATACTATAGTCTTCAATTTCCAAGGGAACTTTTTGAGTAATGTACAAGTAAATTACAAGTGGATAAGTGCAACATGATTTCTTTTAAAGTTACATTTATACATGTGTGTAATGTATATGTAGGGCTATAATTTCCATTTTCGATGAGCAGCCCCCACCTTGAGTCATAGAGTAGTTTTAAAAATTCTGCTTTAGCCAGGTACAATGGTGCATGCCTATAATCCCATCAACTCAGGAAGCAGACTCAGGAGGATTGCAGGTTCAAGACCAGAGGCAGTCTATGTAATTTA
Organism: Pedetes capensis; assembly: GCA_007922755.1. Lineage (NCBI taxonomy): Eukaryota > Metazoa > Chordata > Mammalia > Rodentia > Pedetidae > Pedetes > Pedetes capensis. Next base: position 171,924 of record VMDO01001171.1, read on the forward strand.
GTAAGACCCTGTCTCAAAAAAGTAAAAAACGTGGGCTGGGGGTGCTGCTCAGTGGTACAGCACTTGCAAAGCATGCAAGTGCAAGGTCCTGGGTTCAATCCCCAGTACCAAAAAAAAAAAAATCTTCTTTGTAGGCTCAGAATTAGTAGAATTAGTAGTTGACCTAATGAAGTAATTTGCCTTATTTAATACAGTTGGCTTTCCATATCTGTGGGTTCCACATCCATAGACTCAATCAACTGTATATTGGAAGTATTTGAAAACCATTGTGTCCGTACTGAACATGTACAGAGTATTTTTTTATCATCATTCGTAAACAATACAGAATTATGACTCTTTATATAGCATTTACCTGTAGCTAGTATTAAAGGTAATCTAGAGGTGATTTAAGGCGTGGGGGAGAGTGTACAGAGTTTCTGTGCAAATACGATGCTATTGTAAGGGACCTGAGCAAGCACAGACTTTGGTGTCTGTGAGGTCCAAGGACCTATCCCAATACTCAATACATTTTACTGACATGAAGGGATGCTGTTAGGTAGGTTACTTTAGTAATCACTTGAGGTGAATTTCAAAAATTAACTTACTCATGTAGAAAAAAATGTCTATACAGCATGATTTAAAATAATATGACTGTTTCCATAGGTTAAACTCGAGGATTTTTGCATTTGCTTCCTTCTCCTTTTTGCACTGTAGAATTAAGACATACCACACAGTATTATAATTATACCCTAGTGTGTTAGTTGCCTGCAGGCATACCACCTTGGTGTCCGATCCAGTCTGATATCGGAAGCTAAGCAGTGTCGGGCCTGGTTTGTACTTGGATGGGAGATAACTTGAAGATACCAGATTCTGTAGGCTTAGGAGAAGATTTCAGCAGCCCACTCCCAAAACAATCAGCCATCAAAAAGCCTATGAACAGCAGAGAAGTGCTAACAATAGCATTGGGCATGGCACAGTGTTTTGTTCTGTTATATGTATGGTCACAATGAGTTGGACCTGACTCAATGGCACCTAACGCTGCTGTAGCAGAAAAAAAACAACCCAAACAAACTTATTGGAAAAGGGGTATTTGGAAGCTCACAGTTTGAAGATCATCCCATTATATGTGGCTTGTGGTGACAGCAGGACCTATGATATACCACCGTATGGCATGGTGGACCAGAAACTATGAACCCACATAGTCTTTTGTCCCAAGTAGCAATTCAAAATATGCTTGGGTTGAGAGGTGGATATAAAAGAGCACTCTAGGAAGAAGGCCATGTGTATTTCTGTTTGTTTGCTTCAAATTTATATATATTTTCTATACATACACACAAATATATGTATTCCTAAGTGGAAATTAGTAATTCCACTAAATTTCCCAAGTGGAAAGTACTAGATTGCAGTAAGTATTTAAATATTCCTTCTCATCCTGTATAGTAGTTAAGCAAATCTATTATCAGACATGAAGTTAAGCCCTTTCGTATCTTCAACATTATATTTGCAAATAAAATTTTCCTCCTTTGGTCCTGAAAGTCTCAAGGATGGAGAAAATCAGGGACTAAGTCATGGGCCCCGTTGCCTGTGAGGGCAGAATGGGAGACATTTGTTAAAATTTACCAAAAGAAGCTCACAGCTGGAAGTACTTGATGAGCTTCCAGGCAGTTGGGTGAGTGATGTCATTGAACAGGACAAGTCTGGAGCTCACATGTCATGGTGTCTTTCACTGTGGGCGAGGGAGGAATTGGTTCCAGGACACTGCCATCCCCTACCCCTTGGATACCAAAATCCAAGAATGCTTAAGTCTGTTGTGTAAAATAGTATAATATTACATAGAACTCTGCACATCTAGATGACTTGTGATACTTAATAGCAATGTAAATGCTATTAGGTATTATAGTGTATTATGTAGGGAATACTGACAAGAAAAAAGCTTTACATGTTCACTACTAATGCAGTTTTCTTTTTCTCAAGCATTTTTGATTTGTGGTTGCTTGAATCCATAGATGTAGAATGTGTAGGTATGACAGACCCATACATATAACATGGTGTGTGTGTGTGTGTGTGTGTGTGTGTGTGCAGAGATACATATTTTAGTGAGCTTTTCATTGCTGTGACAGAATACCTGAGAAAAGCAAATTAAAGAGGAAAGATTTATTTTGGCTTAGGTTTCCAATCTTTCCGTCCATAGTTAGCTGCCTCCATTGCTTGGGGCCTGAGGTGAGGCAGACCGTTGTGGCCGCAGGAGCATGTGGTAGAGGAGGCTGCCAGGAAGCAATGGGGTGAGGAGGGGGAACGGATATGATATACCTTTCCAGGGCACACCCTCTGTGGCCTATTTCCTTCAGCTAAGCCCCACATCGTAAAAAGTCCTCTACCTCCCAATAATGTCTTCAGCTGACAACCAAGTTTTCAACACATAGTCTCTGAGGGACATTTCACATCCAAACCATAACCATAAATATATGTTATATATACAGATATGCACACACACACACACACACACACACACACACACACACACACACACACATGCATGTTGTTTTTGCTACATACTGTCAAGTCAGCGAACCATTCTCTGACATTATACGGTGCCCTGCACTATTGTCAGTGCTTCTCAGCTATTCATAGGGTTTTCAATGGTGGATTGTTTCGGGAGTGGGCTGCCAAGTCCTCCCTAGCCTGCAGCACCTGGTGTTCCCAGGTGGTCTCCCAACCAAGGACTACCAAGGTGAACCCTGCTTAGCTTCCAAGGTCAGGTGGGATCCGATGCCAAGGTGCTATGGCTGCAGACATATGCATAGATGTTTATATATTACAACATATATATAATTCCCATCTACTTTCCTATAACAATATTGTTGTCAATTCCACGTATGCTTACAAGTCAGATTTCATCAACTTCAAAAGATTCACGTGGACCAATTCTCCTAAACTATCTTCAGAGATCTCAGAAGGGATATAAACAACCAAATGTAGCCATATCCCAGCTTACAAATCAAGCAGACCCCATGAGGATTTCCTAAAACCAAAGGCAGTATAGCAGTTAGCCAAAAAACCTGGCCCAGGTGATCTGGTTCCTTGGTTCCTCCTCCAAAGAGGCCCAGCAGCGTGTCTCGAACTCTTTTTTCCATCTTTCTCTCTGGAGATATCTGTACTGGTAGTGCCCTTCTCATAGCCATATGTTGAGGGAGGAAGCCCAGGCTCTTGCTCTCTCCAAAGCTTGGGTTTACCCTGGTTTGGGGACAATTATATTTGTCCCTTGGTATTTGCAGAGGATTAGTTCTAGGACCCCATGCACCAAAGTCCTCAGATTTAAGTCCTTTATATAAAATAGCACTCACTATATTTACATAGAACCCACCTACATTTTCCCAGATACTCTAAATCAGCAGTATGGAACCCTTTGGGTGCCAGAGACTGATTTTGTAGAAAATGATTTTTCCACGGACCAGAAGTGGGAGATGGTTTTGTGATGATTCAAGTGATAGGGAGCAGCTGTAAATACAGAGGAAGGTTTGTTTACTCTCTCATGGTCTCCTCCTGCTATGTGGCCTGGTTTCTAACATGCCATGGGCCACTACTGGTCTGTGGGCCAAGGGTTGGGGACCCATGCTTATAGTCACTTCTAGATTACTTATCTAATATAATATAAATCCTATGTCAATAGTTGTTAGACTGTATTACATAGATAATAATGACAAGAAAAACACTCTGAACATGTTCAATACACAAGCAATTTTTTGGTGGGGGAGATACCTTTTATCTATGTTTGGCTGAATATATCTGTGGATATAGAAACCTGACTGTATTTAATCTGTCTTCTTATCTTTAGCTCTATACCTAAACCAGAGGATTACTACATGAAAAAGTTATTAAATCCTTTCTTTACCAATGCCAACTGCTCAGAATATGCCTGTGTGGCCACATCAAGAAACAAATATTACCCACATCCCAGAGCTTCCTTGCATGCACCCACTTATGGTTACAATCTCCAAAGTTAACCACTATCTTGTTTTGTAGCAAAATAGATTACTTTTGTATCCTCTGCTTACACTAAGGTTTACATAAAATAACATAAACGATTTAGCGTGTTTTTGAAAAATTAAGGCAAGGATAACCAGAAGTGAAAGTAGTGGTTCTATTATTAAAGTCAAAAAGTTCTGTACTTGATCATCACCGAAACTTTTACATTGTGTATTAATAACCTTAGTCTTGTTAATGGAGCTGGGATTCGGCTCAGTTGGTAGAGCGCTGCTCTGCATTCTCTGAGGCCTCCTGTTCAATCCACAGCACCACAAAATAGGGAGAAGGATTTGGCAATCCAATCCCAAAGCAATCCCCAAACAATCAGTCATTGAAAACCCTAAAAGGGTCATGATGAATCAGACACAACTTGATGGCACCTACCAACAACGACAACTGAATTTAGTTTTATTTGACACCTTATTGCCTCTGAATTGTGTATTTGGGATAATTTAATATTGCCAAATGGACACTGAAACATGGCTAGTTCTAGAAGCTATTTTATATAACATAGACTCTTAGGAGATATTATGGAGGAACTAGCTCACAGAAATATTCACCGCAATGTGGGAGATTAAAGTCATATGGACTCTTTGGCAGTTTTGTCTTTTCCCAGAGAAATTTTACATTACAATGTGGAAATAATAAATGAAAATCTAAAAACCTAGCCCAGGCCTATCTCATACCCACCAGTTACCTAGCTTATACTTAGAGTGTGCCAACCAACTTTGAGAGAGATTTCCATTCCTCTGAAAATTAAAGTTCAATGGGATATAAAAAAAACATAGGGATAGATCTTCAAATCTAACAGAAAGGAAGAGAATAAGAAATGTAAATGTAATTTAAGTAGTAAAAGGGATAACAGATTGCTTAATAAAGATCAGCTCTACTCAGGTTGTATTGTATAAATTTGGGATTTTCCTGAAGCTAAAGAAGTTGGCTTACATCCAAAGCCAGATGCAAATGGTGTGTTTGGTGTGAAGCCAAATGTTTGGCAGCCAAAGTATGTGAAGGTTCTCTGGTTCCGTTTCTGCCTCCTGAGGAGGATGCTGTGTCTGCCACCTGTTGCTCCAGACACCAGCCTTTCTGCAGCATGCCCTGGGGCGTGTGTTCTTTAAGAGGCTTGAAAATATGTGATTATGGGTCTTGTGCTTACCCAAAGTCTCTTCCCTTATGGAGATGCTGACATTTCCAGTTTCTGGAGGGCAAAATGTTTCTTGGGCTCCAGCTTTCAGTGTTTATCATATCCTTTATGGAAAAAGTAGAGTGAAGGTTCTGCAGGGTTCATAGCAAAAAATCATTTTGTATTAGGAATTCATTTTGCATTTGTCTCCATCCAATCTTTTTCACGTTTTGTCTGTTTTAATTGTGCCTTTTGTGGGATAAAGGGTGTTAATCCAATACCTGTGCACAGCATGTCATGATCAGATCAGGGTCATTAGCATTTTCCTCTCCTTCAGCATTTGTTATTTCTTTGTGTTGGGAGCTCTTGCTGTCCTCCTTCACAGTGGTCTGTAGTATGGTTGGGCAAAGGGTCTCCTTCCCAAGCCTTGAGCTCCATCTCCTCCTTAGATGGCCCAGCAGTCTCCTCCACTGCATGCAGGACCCAGTCTGTAATTTGTAGATTCCACTCCAGCCCATGCGTTCCACCATCTTACTCTCCTTCTAGCTTCGTCCACTTTCAAGCTCTCTCCTCTGACCAGGTGGTTGAGAACCTAATTATTTCAGATTCCCTCTCCCAAACTCCCCACCCCCATCAATTCCCATTAATGTTTCCAGTAGGCTCTGCCTCCCCCCTCCCCGCCGCTCGCTCATGCGCTCGCGCGCTCCTGCTCTCTCTCTCTCTCTCTCTCTCTCTCTCTCTCTCTTTCTCTCTTTCTCTCTCTCTCTGTTGCGGTCGCCACTCTGTGTTCTAATGGACTTGGCTCCACTCTCACTCTGCCCAGCTGTGAGTCCTCTATAGGCAGCCTCTTGCCTGTGACCCCTGCACCTCAGCCCATGGTGCCTCAGCAGTGGGTACCTTTAAAATGATCATTGAATGAATGGAGCTACTAGTCCTGTTAGATGGAATGACAGCTGTGTAATCCTGAAATGTGATTTCTAAAAATAAACAGGAGTGGGTGAGATGTTTTTCCCTCGTTCTTGAAGTTGAGTCTCCATGTAGCTCCCCAAATTCTTTTTTGTATGTGTGTGTTACTTGGGGGCTGGACCTAGGGCCTCATGCATACTTTGCAAGTGCCCTACCACTGAGTTATACCCTCAGCCTCCCTCCCCCTCTTTTTAAAGTTATCTTGAGACAGAGTCTCACTGAGTTACATAGGCTACCTCTGGCCTTGAACTTGTGATCCTCCTGCCTCTGCTGCCGGAGTTGTTTGGATTACAGGATGTGCCACCACATCTGGCATAGCTCCCTAAATTCTATCAATCCACTTATAAACAGAACACCCGAAGGGGAAGGGGCTGTGGACCGCATCTACCTTTCTGTATACGTCTTAGCTTATGCCAAAGAGTTGCAGTTAATCATTTTGGAGAAACACATGTACTAGCGATGTCAAGAATTCGGCGTTAAACCTTAAATTCAACCTTATAATTTCTGTGACACTTGTGACTCTCATAGAGAAGTCCTGAAATTCACATTTCCTTTTATAATTATTACAAATAGGGTTGAAGCTGTTTTTTCCTTTTTTCAGCAAAGCATTCAGAACTGAGGGACATGTGTAATAGGTAAATAATTAGTACATCAATTGAGTAGATGTCCATGGTGAATTTATAAAAGCACATTGTCCTGGATTCATAAATGCTGTATCAAATCTTAACAATTAGAATGGCCCACAGTATCTACACCTGGCAAGATTAGGCAGCATCAGAGCAAATGGGCTCAGTGCTGTTTGTTATTGAACTGCCTGGTTTTTCTTACCTGCCCAAGTTGTTGTTGTTGTTAGGTGCCGTGGAGTCGTGTCCAACTCATAGCGACCCTCATAGGGTTTTCAATGGCAGATTGTTTTGAGATTGCCTTGGGAGTGGGTTGCCACATCCTTCTCCCATTTTTGCAGTGCTGGGAATCAAACTCAGAACCTCAGAGACTGCAGAGTGGCACTCTACCAACTGAGCTAAATCCCAGCCCCACCTGCCCAAGTATCATCCACAAATAGTTATTAGAATCTAGAAAAGGCACTTGTAGACTGCAGAATATAGAAGTGAATTCCCCAAAGAATTATATATGCAGTGCTTGGACCCCCGAGCTTAGTCCAGCCCCATTGCAGATGGGCATTCTGGCCTACCTTTAGCCTACAGCCCGAGGAAGTGAAGTGCTGACCCCTGCCCTTGTGTGAGATGTGTGCCCCTGACCTCATTCTGCCAGCTCTTCCTGCAGGAGCCAGCCACTGGCTGAGGGACGCCTTGCAGAAACAGAGACATGGGTCAGTGTGGATTTGGGGTCATTAGCGTTTATGAGGAACTCTGTATTTTCAGAATATCCTCCTAGCTGTGTATCCTCCTGAGTCCTACGAGCTGTGCCTTTCTCTGCCTGGTATCTGTTAGGTTTTATTTTGTTTTTTTGAAATTTTTCAGTTTCTCAAAAGGTCAAGTTAAAACTGGGAGGCTGCCTGGGGTATGCCAGTTAATTCAAGGGCTTTTTCTCTTACTCCAAATCTATACATGAATAGAAATTAAAAATGTTACCAGCAGTTGAAGTTAGGGACTTTGGTTGTCAGGGGTAAATCAAACATCGCAGGGATTTAATGAAAGCACAGGAAGTGGAGTTTAAAACAAAAGAGAAGTATGTGGAACATTTGAATATGCTGTTCCCAGCTCTATTTATGAGTGTGCTAGATGCTTAGGAACTAAGGACAGCCTAGGGATGAAGAGAGAGGAACCAGGGTGGGCCGAATGGTTATCACACCCATGGAAAGAATTCTAATCACATCCATAATTGCATTAAATGCATTTTCATGATTTTGTGTGTTGGCTGTTAGCAGTGGTGCAGTCTGTTCTAGTCTGACAGTGCTACCTCTGGTGGCCTTGCCACCGCCCCAGGCCACGACTGTCTCTATAGCACCTCACAGCCTCCGCTGGCCCTGGATTCATAACCCAGGTGAAGGAGGCTTTCAAGTAAGAAAATCTGGTCCACATGAGGAGCCTGGCCAGGTCCCAGAGCATTGGGTGTTGCTGTTATTTACAGCAATAGTTTGAAATGTGAAAATCTGGGGAAACTATTTCATGGTTTCCAATGATCTTAGATCTCTGCATACCCCCAAGCCCTTTTCATTTTCCTTATGAGTCATGTGATGCCAGCTTAATAGGGCTGACACTGCCATTTGGTTTCTGGGCACTTTTAATTACGTTGTTCTTAACCAGGTTTTTCATAATGGGATGTGGTTAGAAAAGCCTTATGACTGTGTTCCAGAATATCAGTGCCAGCCAGGAAAATCTGACCCTGTGTTGAAACCACCCCAAGAATGTTGGATTCCACAGGAGAGGTTTCAAAAGGATCCCAAGCTTGGGGGAAAAAGGGTGAACTTGGACTGGACACACGTTCAGTAATGGGGCTGATGTTGTGCTTCTTTATTTGTTGGATTTTCTTTGTCTTTTTTCCACTGCTGTGGAGTCCTTGAAAAGGTTTACCCTCAGGCAGGGGGAAAATAAACACAATTTGGGGCTTCATAGAAAATTGGTAATAATAATGCAGATCTCAGAAGAAGTCCTGCATTTGCTTGTTTACATGTATGAGTAGCCGAGGTAATTGGAAATTTCAACATTTTAGGCCTTCTTAATGAATCATCGTTAACCATTCAGTGTACACACCAGAATCATGGGCTTTATTTTATAAGGGAAAGAAAGGCCTTCTCTTTGGAAGGCTACATTCTGCTGAGCCTGGTGTACTCTCCCCCTCCCAAAGAAAAGGAGGGAAGATCTCCCTCTGTACGGGCCAGAGGTTTTCCTGGGCCACGAGAGCAGACTGTGGGGCCCCCCAGGGGTCTGTGCAGAGCTGGCCCTCTCACCTTTCCTCACTGGCCACCGTTCTGCACAGGGGCCTCCAGCAGCCCGGAAGTTACTTGTCTTCCTGGGCTACATGGGTGGAGTAGAAAGGGGCTCCCTTGGCAGGGCACAGAGGGTGGCCTCATTATAGTCTCCACAAATAAATAAAAAGATGGCCTCTCTCCCAGCTCAAAGGTCAGGGCCTCTAGGGCAGCCCTCCTTCCTGCCATGGGGGGGGGGGCAGGGTGGACAGGAGGGCTCCCTGCTGCCTGCCCAGGTATGAAGGACTGCCGCAGGGTCTCCTGGGAGCTTACTGAGCTGAAACCTCAATAGGGTCCAGCATCCTCTTGAGCCTGGCTATCAGTCAGGTTTATGAGGAGGGCTTAAAGGCAAACAAATCCTTCCTTCCCTGCTGGGGTTCTTTGGTATTCAGGAAGGGTCTGTTAACTTGAAAGGCCCCCTCCTGTCCAGAGAGCCCAGGTGGTGGGAGGGGTCTTCCACACTTTTTAAATTCTTGTGGACTGAGAACAGGGGCAGAAAAGCAGGTAAGAAGCAGGTGGGCAGCTGCCCTGGGCTCCCTCACGGACCTCTGTCTCCAGGCCTCCCTGCTTCCTGGGACCACAGCAGTCACCCCTGAGTTCAGAGGGTCGTCAGCTCCCAGAGGAGAAGATGAAAGGACAAGGCAAGTTATGTTTTCTGGTGGTAGCAGGAAATTGGCAGAGTAGTATGAGGCCAGTTTTTCTCAGGATATCAGAAAGGAAGAAGCCAAGCTCTATGCACAGAACCTGCCAGAAGCCTGGCTCCTGCCTCTTCTGGGTTGGTTGCACGGGTTAAGAAGGCACCCTTGCCTTCCAGATGGAGCACTCCAGTGAGTCTGCAGCAACTTCCAGGCCATCCCAGGGTACTTGTCTTGTACTTGTGAATATTCTGGTTCCCCACCCCCAAATATCCTACAGCCTCCATCCTTACAAACTACTTAAGATATCAGAGCTTATCTAACTTACCTTTGTACTCCAGTGGCTACCTTTCACTGGGGTTTTGGGGAATTAAAGAAACTTCTTATTTCATAGTGGGCTATGATCTAGCTCAGTTGGTAGAGTGCTGCTCTGCACTTTCTGAGGACCTGGGTTCAATCCCCAGCACTGCACAAATGGGAAAAGGATGTGGCAGTCCACTCCCAAAATAGCCATTGAAAACCCTGTGAGGGTCACTATGAGTCAGACACGACTTGACGACACCTAACAACAATAATTTCATTTGTTGTTGTTAGGTGCCGTTGAGTCGGTATGCGACTCATAGCGACCCTCTGTACAACAGGGGAAACGCTATTGTCAGTGCTTCTCTGCTGTTCGTATGGTTTTTAATGGCAGATTGATTTTTGGGAGGGGGTTGCCAGGTCCTTCTCCCAAGCCTACAGCTTCTGGTGTTCCCAGGCGGTCTCCCATCCAGGTACTAACCAGGCCCGACCCTGCTTAGCTTCTGAGATCTGACGGGATTGGATGCCACAGGGCTACAGCTGCAGGCCTAATAATTTCATAGTAGATGTGGATTTGTTACAAAATCGCAATAGCTCTATAGCCATATACTTTTTATCTCACTGCTAACTTATTGCAGAATGTAATGGCACTCCTTCAATGAATAATGTATTTAATAAGAGTTTTTATTTTTGTTTTTGTTTTTTTAATTGTACTCCCCGATTCACACTCTCCAGCTACAATTAATGCATTTTTGTCAGCAGAACATTACTGAAAAAAAGGTGTATCTTGAGATTAGAAATTTCCCCCTAAGAACAGAAGCAAGTAAGTTTATTGTCACTGTTCATTAAGCCCCTAAACTATATGCAAATGTTGACTCCATGACATTGGTTATACTGGATGCCACAGCTGGGCCCCTCCCACTGCAGTCCCTGCCAGGCTCCCCTCTCTTTCTTCTTTGCCACACTCAATTATTCTGCTGCCGGGACAGCCAGGGCAGTTAACTTTGCTTTGGGACTTGTACACAGATATTTAGTTTATCATGCCAGTTCTAAAAGTTTATGACCTATGAAAAGTTTATTTCCAGTGTAACTGAGGTCAGAATCAGACGTTTAATCCAAAATCCATATGTCACTGAGTTGGACTGCATGTGAAAGCACTGTATAAACTGTAGAAGGCAGCCTGGGAGGAAAGACTGGAGTCAACAGACTTGGTCTCAAAATCCAGGGCCTCCACGGTGGCAAGATTACTGCGAGCACTCTTTTTTATCTTCTTTCTCCTCCTCCTCCTCTTCTTCTTTTTCTTTCTGTTTATTGTTTTGAAAAAAAGTTTTTAAAATCTATTTTAAGCTTCAGAGTTCTTCCTCTAAAATAGAAAATGATTAGGTTCTTTTTCGATGAACAGTATTTTGAAGTGCCAGCCAGCACACCTGCACAGGACTCCATGGTAGCACCACTGCTTTTATTACTAAAATGCAACAGAAGAGGCATAGGAAATGGAATTGGCTGCATTTCTAGCAGATATGTTTGTTCTTGCTTAAGCAGTCCTGAGAAAAGTCGCATACATTTTTGTTGTTGTTGTTTGTTTTGTTTTTGCATTGCCTTCTTGTATAATGCCATGTTCTTTCAAGTGACTTAGGGTTGAGAGGACTTGCCACCCAGAGAGGGATCTTGAGGACTTTGAGGAAGAAAGAGCAGAAAAGGTTTGGGGATGGAACTCCCCAGACTTTATGTGCTCCATGGGACTTGAGCACCCAGTTTTAGTCTGTTGCCTCTAGTGCACATTTCGCACCCATGGGAACCAGTCTTTGAAACTCAATGATTCTTAGCAACCAAGAGCTCCTGTCCTTCCTAGTCCTTCCAGTCCACATCAGTGCTAAAGGGTCAGACAGCCTCTGGTTAGAGAGGTCATTAAATACGGGGGCAAAGCAGGAAGTCTTTGAAGTTACAGAAAACTTGCGGTCTTTTTGTTTTTGTTAAGGTTCTTAGAAATGATTCTGTCATCCTTGTATCTGAAATTACAAGCATGGCTATAATTTCATGTGCCATTGGGTCACAGTGAGGTGTGCCTGGCACTGAGTGAGTACTTGGTCATGAATGAAGAAAGTGCAGCTGAAATGATTCAGAGAAAAAAGCGAAAAGGCAAAGGGAATAAATGATTGTCAGATGTTCAGATCAGTGGCCAGGAGTGGATTGATGCCAAAAGTTTTCAAAAACCCAAGAGCCCCTTTGATTTCAGTGGGAGGTTGGATAGACTGGTATCAGCATGAAGGAGATTTGGAGTCAACCTGGCTTCCAATCCAGTGCTACCAGTTATAAGTTATGTGACACTCAGGACTGGCTGTGGGACGCTGGCCAAAACTATAGTGGGGCATTTGGCTCAAAAAAGCAGGGAAAAAGTGCCCTTGACAAGTACTAAAACAAAATGTTTTTCCCTCCCCTTCCTTTCTTTTCCTTCTTTCCCTCGACTTGTCCTGGTGTTTTTAATGTCACAAATAAAGAAAAAATTAAAATTTTAATTATTACCATGAGTTTTTCTGTTTATCTCTATCTTGTGCAGTGCCAGTTTTAAATATAAATGTAAGAACAATTAACAATTTGGGAGGATCACCAAAATTACCCTTTTCTTACTTTGCCCGCTGGCCCATGTGTATATATTTGGTTCTCATCTGTCAGTGGAAACACTTCTGAGAACTAGGTCAGTGGTGGTTTTTGTGTGTTTGTTTAATTTCACTTCCTGATCCATGCACATTCTCTCTTCAGCTTACCAGTGGTTAAGAGAGGGTTCTGGACCATCTTTTTCAGCTCAAGCACGTGGCTAAGACAGAGAAATGAGAGAAGAGGTAATAGGCTCCCAGGTCTGTTGTGTTTCATGGAGCACACTGGTGTTCCAGACCTAGTTCTATAAGAAAGCATGACTTGTCAGGATGGCCGGCTCCTGTCCTCATCCTGAGGCAACAGCTTCACCCTGGGCTCCTTTGCAGTCTTGCTGAGCACTGTGCACTGTGGCCTGACAGGATCCTGGGCACTGTTGTTTTTGTTGTTAGGTGCCCTCGAATCGGTGTCCGACTCACAGTGACCCTATGTACAACAGACGAAACACTATTGTCAGTGCTTCTCTGCTATTCATAGAGTTTTCAATGGCAGATTGTTTTTTGGGAGTGGGTTGCCAGGTCCTTCTCCCAGTCCTACAGCACCTGGTATTTCCAGTGGTCTTCCATCCAAGTGTTAACTAGGCACAACCCTGCTTGCCTTCCAAAATCTGATGGGACTGGATGCCATAGTGGTACAGCTGCAGGTGCTGGGTGCTGTGGGCATCACAAATACTATTATGTGAGTGGGCGCAAGGCACAGTGGGCACATGTAGCCCACACATTATGCATGTCTGCTGTGCTCCCATGCAGACCTCTTGTGTTCCATTCTCTTGCATCCAACTGCATTTACAGAACACAGAGTCAGGCAGCATTACTGACAACGCCAGGACAGTGGCAGGAGAGCATTAACCAGTGTGGCCCTCCTGAGCACAAAGTCCTAGGTGGCTGCTTGGGTCACATGCCCAGACACCAGCCCTGGCAAACAGGTATGGGAATCTTAGCCTCAGGAAACGTCAGTGCCTTGTCATAAAGTTGAGGCAATAATGATGCCTAGTTTATGGACTGTCCTGTTTAAATGCAGCCATGTTTGTCATTTGTGGAGTACCATGCTTGGCACACAGGAAACCTTTAGTAAAAGTTAATTCCTAGCACTTCTACTATTGAGCAAATCTGCAAACATCATGACTGTGTTTCATAAAGACAGTCCAGTAACAATGCACTTTGCAGTCATTAAATGTCACTTCTAGAATGGGCTGCAAGAAATATTTATGACTTATGTCAAAAATATATTTTATTTCCTGGCATGGTGACACATACCTGCAATCCCAGTGATCATGAGACAGAGGAGGGATGATTGCAAGTTCGAGGCCAGAGGCAGCCTACGCAACTTAGCAAGACCCTTGTTCAAGATTAAAAAAATAATAAGGGGGTTGGGGGCTGCAGGCCAGTGGTAGGGCACTTGCAAAGGATGTACGAGGCCCTGGGTTCAAACCCCAAGTACCACAAGGAAAAAAATATATATGTATATGTATATGTATATGTATATGTATATATTATTATCTCTTTTGAAATGAGTCAGTGTCTAAACAATGAAATAAGCAAATAAAATATAATGCCTTAAATGCTTTGAAGAACAAAACCTTTTTTATAAAAATACAAGGCTGGGGTTTGAACCCCAGGTTTCCTTAGCCATGAAGGACTTACTTTACTCCTCTGTGCCTCAATTTCCTCACGTCTAAAGGGATAGCATCAGGTGTCTGACATGGATCTAAAGACTATAACATCCTGGCCCAGTGCCTGCCAACCAGGATGCCTCCAAAGAAAAAATGAAGCCATGTCCATGAATGTAGTCAGAAGGACCTGATGGAGAGAAAATGCAAATAAGCCAGTTTGTTCTTGGCACCATCATGACCTGAGTGTTCACTGTGCATTCAGCACTGTACAGCTCTCTCTGCACAGCTAGGGTATTTGCCCAGCAGAACTAATGCACATGTCTTGACTATCTATCAGGACTATGCAGACATGGACTGTTTGTTGCCACATTTTACCTCCACAGAAACTCCAGGCATATGCTTTCTGCATCTGTTTAAAGGTCCTGCATAAATAAAGTTCTCTAAGTAGGCTGACCTCTATGTGTCTGGTAGCTTGTCATGCTGTAGGGGCTTGAGTGTTGCTGTGGTGCTAAAAGCTATGCCATTGGTATTTCAGATACTAGCAGGGTCACATATATGATGGACAGGTTTCAGCTGAGCTTCCAGAGTAAGACAGACTAAGGAGAAGGCCCCGGCAGCCCACTCCCTAGACAATTAGTCATTAAAGACCCTATGAATAGCAGAGAATCACGTGAAATATAGTGCTGGAAAACGAGCCTCCTAGGCTGGAAGGCATTCAAGAAACAACTGGGGAAGAATGGCCTCCTCAAAGTAGAATCGACCTTAATCATGAAAGTGGAGTAAAGCCCCTGAGACCTCAATTTGCTGATGTGGCATGATTCAAAATGAAAAGAAACACAGTGGCTGCAACAACAGACTAAAACATAGAAAGATAGTGTACACGGCATAGTGTTGGGGAGTGTGTGGTTCTGTTGTACATAGGGTTGCTATGAATCAGACCTGACTTGACAGCACCTAGCAACAACAACAGTAGGCTATGATGCCCAGAATTCATATTCTTATGGGTCAGAAATTTCTTGATGTGGTGTGCTGGACCTGGTTTATAAATTTTCAGGAACTTTTTGAGCCAATTATTAAATAGTATTAAAGACAAAGGTGGTAACTTCTCAACATTCATGATTTACTGGTGTCTTTATTTCACTTGGTATTCTCTGAGTTGTTGAGGTTCTTCAGTGTGTCAGTATGGTGTGTGTTGTATACAACAATGAGCCTGTGGGGATGTCTTCCCAGTTCTGCTCATTGATATCACATTACTAGTTTGAAATTGGCTATGCTGAAAATGCTTACATCACAGAATGGGCGAATGTGAATTCAGGCTCTTCCCCCACTCCCCTTCCCGGAGAGACAATTGTAAAACATTTATGCTTGTGCTACAGAGTAAGCATCACATTCCGTTCCATGTGGAAGTTCCTTTTGGAAGGTTTGTTATAAGCTGTAGCTACTGGAGACCATGGCAGAACCCATTAGAGAGTGTGATAAGGGAAGAGGAGATAGGTATGAACATTCTTTGAGCACTAGTGCCTGGCAATACCTTGATTGCCTTTTGTATAAAGCTCAATTAAAATCCTCTTCAACATGGCATAAACTATATATTACCCTAGGCTTACACTTAGAGAAACTGATCTATGATTTAATAACTTGCCTATGTGGATACACCTAATTAAGGAAAAAAAATTTCTATGTTTGGAAATATACTTGAACCCAGGAATCTGTGATTCACATGCTTATCTGTCTTATCCAATGGAAATCCAAATAGATTTGGGAGGTTTTTTGTCATGGTAGGATTTCTAACTCAGAGCCTCACACATGCTAGGCAGGCATTCCTCCACTGAGCTATATCCCAGCCCTGAAATTTGAATACATTTTACAAAGAGAGCAGTTTTAAATGCTATGGGAAGATTTTTGCAAGTATAATTAATATGACATTAATTCTTTCAGTTATTTTTGTACATCAGACATTGAACACAAAGTATGTCAGCCATTTATCACTTGAAGGTCTTGCCCCAGGGATATCTACTTATGTATGAGATGCTGTGATAGTGCAGGAGGGGACCAGGGAAGGTCAGAGAGGGTCATTCACCAAAGCATCCCTTACAAAGGCACATAGGCATGGGCCTGGCATCAGAAACAGGTTGGTTTGGGTAGAGGTGATGGGAGTTCTCAGCTTGTGGTGAGATAGTCATCTGTGGGTAGTTTGAGAATTCCAGTCAGCGTGTTGGACATTGTTTCTGTGGGAAGCATAGCCAGTGTGCCAAACCACCCTGAGGCACACCTGGAATGTGGTTGTCCATTTCTCCAGCCTCTTCTGGCTTTCCCTCAGTCAGCTGCTGCCCTTCCAAGGACGTGCATGCCAGTGGGAAGCCTTCCCCTAGCAGATAGTGGCTCAGACATTGTGGTTTAGTAAGTTTAGGGTGGAATCCAGGAAGTTGAATTTTAAACACACCTACTTGGAGATCCAAGGCAGCAGCAGGCACTGCACATTGGGAAATACTACTGTTCTGCAGCTTCTCTGCTGTCTTTCCAAATAACAGGAAAGAACATGTTCTGAATGATAATAATAGCTCTCTCTGGCTCCACATCACTTTTATACCCAGTCTTTTCTGATCTCTGCAATTATCTCGAGAGAACTACAGAGCAGTTAATTCCTCTTTCCAGTTTATGGTGCAGAGAGCTCATTCTCAGATGGCGCAGGTGTGTGGCCGTGAGTGGCAACTAGTCCCCCACTGCAAATGGTGGACCGAGGCTTCTCGGTGTTTTGCTAGTGTGTTCTTGGGTGCATGGATCCCCAAGGTGTCTCCTTTCCCTGCTGTCGGGAGGATGCTGTGTCATGGTGGCGTGGTCCAGGACCAGCCTCAGAAACATGGTGCTTTAGACAAGGGGCCCAAAATATTTGAACTCCATTAGAATGGCTCTACAGACATTACAGCATATTAATCTTATTCCTCAAGTTCCTCATTGCCAATTGCTGAACATTTAGTTTAGCTACAGAACTTTAAACTATAATCATACAGCACACGACATTTCAGTCAACAATGACAGTGGTTCCATACGATTATGTTACCTAGTGAAGTCATAGTGCCTTCGTTTGTGCGAGTACACACACGATGGTGTTTGCACAGCCATGAGATCGACAAACACCACATTTTTCAGAGCACATACCTGTCATTAACCCATGAATGACTACTCTGGAAGTAAAAGTCCCTAATCCGGCAGGGCACCCTGGCACACAGCAGCAACTTGAAAGGGTGAGGCTGAAGGATTGCAGGTTCCCCACCAGAGTAGCCTGCACAATTTAACGAGACCCTGTCTCAAAATATATTAAAAAAAGCGGGGGCTGTGGGTGCAGCTCAGTGGTAGAGCAGTTGCCTAGCATGCAGGAGACCCCGAGTTCAACTCCCAGTACTGGAAAAAGAAAAAAAGAAAGAAGAAAAGTAAAATCCACAATCTGATCTAGTTTATATCATCCAATGGTGACAAGGAGCATCTTGCAAGCACAGTAGAGTTCTGTTGGTGTTATTTCTGTCCCTTTCCATCACTTCATCACAGAGAACAAGATAAGGATGAGCTGGGGAACCTGTAGTTTCACTCTCTATCTGCCTCCAACTAGCTTGTTA
Source organism: Pedetes capensis (assembly GCA_007922755.1). Classification (NCBI taxonomy): domain Eukaryota; kingdom Metazoa; phylum Chordata; class Mammalia; order Rodentia; family Pedetidae; genus Pedetes; species Pedetes capensis. Next base: position 189,760 of record VMDO01001171.1, read on the forward strand.
ACCGTAAGTAACTTGCTTCATTCATTTCTCCAGACCCCAGTTTTTCATTTATGAAAAGAGAAACCCACAGTTCTTATAAACTTTTTCCCAATTTAACACAAGTGACAGCAAGCCTCCGAGTGTACAGGTTGGAAGGAGAAAATATCCACCTGAGAGCACTTATTTTCGCTTGCCTAAAACAAATAAAGCATTTGCACTGTGAGCAATGAACTCTTGATTCTATTATTCTATTTATTTGCTTTTGAATTCAGAAAATAGAAACGTATTTTTTTCCTATCAAATTCTTTAGATTTAAAATACTTCAGTGCTTTGGCTTCTCCAGCATTAAGTCACTTTCTTGGCTGTCATCACTCTGCCCCTGTATGGAGATGTTTCGTCCTTACCCTGCCTCCGTTTACTGCCTGGGCTGTAAAGTAGAGCATTGTAAAAGTCCATTCATCTCAGCCTATGTTTCTTGCTCTTTTCACTTAGGACTGAGGATTTTATTTGATTTCAGCATAGGGACCAAAATTTTTACAAAATTTTGTTTTACTCAAACAGAAAAGGTAACCAAGCCAGAAATGCTTTATGCTTTCGGTCTTTCTTTCTTTTTTTCTTTCTTTCTTCCTCCACATAATACAGTGTAAATTCATAGTAGCCACACGTGGCTTAACTTGAATTTTACATTCTGAGAGAACCAGAACACTTTGGGGGGTATATATTTTTCCTTTGAAAGCAAAGTAATAACACTACATTGTTCAGAAATGAATTCCAGATACCCATTTTTATCCAACTCTTCTGACATTTTAAATAAATTTTAGACTGATGAATTCAGTATTTTTGTGATAGACATCATAAACATTTTCCTTTTTCAATAAGCTGTCTGAGGAGTGTATATTTGTACTGTAGTTAATACTGTGTTAAGTCAGTGTAATAGAGCTGCTGCAAACATTTGTAGAGCAATGAAAAAAAGCCTTTATTTAAATCTTGCCAAGAGCAGAAATAAAATGAGCAAATCCACACTGGGGTGAGAGACATCATAAAGATCGGTGCTATAGTACTGTGGTGCAGTGGTATTAACATTTCATTTAAGCTGCATGTCATATATGGAATGATCACCAATAATTTTGTGTCTAAGTGTGGATATGTGGCTTACAAGAGAGGTTTGTTGAGTGAATAAATGTTAGGTAAGTGATTTATGCTGCAGAAATGTCATCTACTTAGCATGGAAATTAGCCTCATTATAATACCATTTGTATATTTATGTAAAAGTATGAAATAAGACTAAACAGCTACTTCATTTAATTATGAAATATTCTTATCTGGTACAGATACCATGAAGACAATGGTACCAATTATCTCCACTAATGATAAGATCATGGAGGATTAGATGGTGCTACATCATCAGTTTAATCCTTGCCATCTAGCACAGTGTCTGGATGCATAACACCTGTTCAGTGTGTGTATGCTCTACATATAGGTTGAGCATCCTTTATCCAAAAATGCTCGGGACCAGAGTGTTTTAGATTTCGGATTTTTTTTTTTTTGAATGTCATTTACATAATGAGATCTCTTGGGGATGGGACCCCCGTCTAAACATGAAATTCATTTATGTTTCATGTACAGCTGGTACACAGAGCCTCGGGGTAATATTGTATATTTTTAGTGCTCCTGCATTTTTTACACCAGTCTGTCTCATGAGATCCAGTGTGGAATTTTCCACTTGTAGCATCAGGTTGGCTCTCAGAAAGTTTTGGCTTTTGGAGCATTTTGAGTTTTGGGATGCCCAGCCAAATTCTATAAATGTGTAAATGAATGTTTCTATATATGTACAATGGGGCTGGGATTTAGCTCAGTTGGTAGAGCACTGCGCTGCAGTCTCTGAGGTCCCGAGTTCAATTCCCAGCACCGCAAAAATGGGCGAAGGGCCTGGTAATCCACTCCCAAGGTAATCCCGAAACAGCCATTGAAAACCCTACGAGGATCGCTATGAGTCGGATACCGACTCGACAGCACCTAACAACAACAATATACGTACAAACGAGTATTCTTACCAGGTGGTAGACGGACAGTTTACATGCCTGAGTTATTAATGACTGGAAGTGAAGGCGTTTCCTGGGCCAGAGGGGGAAAAGGCTAGGGTTGGCTGGGTAGGGGAAGACCGCGTGCTGTGTCTGCCGCAGGTGTGGCAGATGAATTGTCAGGTCCTAGGATTCGCGCTGTCCCACCTAGGGCATGCAGGCGCGGTCTGCCCACAGCGTTTCTTCTTTGCTTTGCTACTTTCCTCTGTTCCTCTGGTTAGTTTTAAGCTCAGAGGCTGGTGATTTAGACACAGACCTCACTCTTCGACCCTCTTTTAACTGTCGTGTCAGGAGCAGATTTGGGTCCCAGCACTTGACACTTGTGTCCGTGTATCTGCCTGCAGAGGTCGGGCTGTTCTGTGGCATCAGTCAACGCTGGTGGGTGTGGCCGTGTTGCGAATTTTTACTTTCCTTTCTTTTTTAATTTTGTACATCACAGATTACCCAGCTGGAAGTCATCTTTCTAAGTCTGCCTATCCCGGCTGTATGAGGCTGAGTTTTAGCAAAGCCATTTGCGAGGGAAGGTCTTCACTGAGCTGTGGTGGATTTAAGAAAACCCACTGCATTTTATTATGTCATTTGGTGGCATAAAGATGACAAAATTATAATATTTTCAAAAGTTGTTTTCTGTTTAATAGAAGCATTCCTGTATTGCAATGTGTAGATTAGGCAAAAAAAAAAAAAAAAAAAAAAAAAAAAAATGGTTTGGCCCTGCTAAAGAGGATCTGTTCAGTAACCTTGCACTGACCCAAGTTGACGGGCATGGCAGGCTCTGGGCCTTAACCCTTTCCTGCTGAGGTCTCTACTTGACATGCAGCCCTGCCCCAAGGACCTAGCTCCTCACCATCCATCTGCTCCCACATTTGATGTTTCTGTAAAAGGCCTCCCTGCCCTCTGTGGTTGGAACTGTGTGCTGAAGTCTTTTGTCTGGTGGCACCTTACCCGTTTCCTTCCCAAACTCCTTCCTGAACAGAGGCAGCTCCTTGATGTGTTGGGTGCTGTGCTGGGCACTGAGAATATAGCCGCTCACAAGAAAGTCTACAGCCTGATAGAGAAAAAAGATGGGAGACTTATAAGCCTATCACATCCTGATCAGTATCAAAAGTAACAGCACACTATCAAAGAGGGCACACTGAGGAAAAGTCATTTGGTGGCCATTTGAGCTGAGACTGCAGTAAAGCCAGAAGGAAGCTAGGCCAGTTCCCAGAAGAGGAGAGCCAAGGGAAGGGCCTGTGCAAGAGCCCTGGGGCAGCATGAAGTGAATGTGCTCAGGGTTCTTCAGCAGCTGGAGAGGATGAAGAAATGGACCAGAAGAGGGGCAGGAGAGGAGGGCAAAGAGAGGAGCAGGGCCACAATAGGTGGCCTGGCAGGCAGTGTCAGAGTGTTCTGATGACTTGAAGGACAGGGAAGAATGATGGTGCGTTAGGAAGAGGGAAAAGGCCACATTCAATTTCCATGTTCAAACCGCCCCTCCAACGGCAGACGGAGCATCTGCAGAGAAGTGGGAAGGGAGCAGGGAGAGCTCAGAAGGCAGAGCATGGTGGAGATGAGGTGCAGGACCACATGGGGTGGGAGGAGGGCAGGGAAGCCAGCACAAGGTCAGAGGCCAAATGTCTGGGAAGTAGGGCTGTGTGGTTTGCCAGTGACTGGGACGAGATATGGGTAGAAAGGGGAAGAAGAATCTAGAATGACACTGAAGTTGTTGACCTGGGCAACAGGGTGAACGGCCATGATGTTTGCTGGGTAGAGAAGACAAGGGGAGGAAAAAGAGACTAAAAAGTGCTTTGCTTGGATGTAGTTTGAGGTCTCCAGAAACCTTAACTGGAGGCATCACACAGGCGGTTGGTTATGGAGATCCACAGTTCGGTAGAAAATCCCCGACCTACAATAGCTCGGCTTACATTTCTTTGACTCTAGGATGGTCTGAAAGCCTATGCATTCAGTAGAAGCGACATTTTGTATTTTGAATTTTGAATTCTGATCCTGTCCCAGGCTGGCAGCACATGACACATACCCTCTCGTGATGCCAGGCAGCACAGTGAGCCACTGCCTCTAGTCAGCCCCAGGGTAGACAGCGAACACCTCCAGTGTGTGGCGTGGCTAAGCTGTGATGCTTAGTGGGCTAGGTGCATTAAATGCATTTAACACTCATGGCATTTTTAATGTGCCCTGTGTTTATCAGGTCATACCTCATCATAAGGCAAGGAACATCCACAGACACAAAGTGAAAGGCATCTGTGTATAGAGAACATAGCACAATTACAACCGTATGTGTATGCACTAAGTGCACATTTTCAGTCGACACTCACAAGTGTTCAAGAAATACAACTTTAAAATCAACATAATCTCTACATTAAGGCCTCACTTCACTCAGTAATTTGACATTTTACTGCCACTTCAGCCAACCCTTTTATTTGATTAAATTAGATAAAGTTGTTGCTAGGTGCTGTTAAGTCAGGTCTGACTCAGTGTCTCTCAGGGTTTTCAATGGCTGATTGGTTCCAGATTGCCTCAGGAGTGGATTGCCAGATCCTTCTCCCATTTTTGTGGTGCTGGGAATCAAACTCAGAACCTCAGAGACTGCAGAGCAGTGCTCTACCAACTGAGCTAAAGCCCAGCCCCTTTAAATAAAGTTAGCATCTTAGATGCAGGTGACTTTGGTTATGCATATGTTGTGCTGTCCAGGTGCTGGGTTCCCTGCTGATCTCCTGCCCTGTGGTGCATTACAGCATATGCTGCCCCTGCTGCCCCACCCAATACATGTCCCTGCCAGTCCCCCAGACCTGTGGATTCTCTCTACTTTGGGGGCCCAGTACGGGTGTTGTTCGATGCTGCTGGGCACAGGAAACTCTGCCACACTGTCATCACAGCGCTCCTGTTTCCAATGAGGTAGAGAATTTCTGCAAGACTGTGGTGCCCCCCAGTGCATGGTGCAGAGTGGACAAGGTGCCTTCTACTCTCAGCCCCCAACTACACAGTGTCCCAGTGTCCTCTTCTCCTTGTATGAGCCCCAGTGGGCTGGGGTTCACAGGGCACCAGAAAAATCCTCAGCCATCCTTTCCAGGACCTCACCTCCTGTGCCATCTCCCACTCTCCTCCAGCAGCCCAGAGATGGTTTTGTCCTTTCTTGGGCAACAGGAAACAGCTCAGTAAGGATTCTTCCCAACGTCTGTCCTTCTTCCCTCATTCCTTGAAATACACCTTTGGAACTTAACTAGGAAATCATATGACTGTTCTGTGGTTCCTTGGTGACAATTATTTGTGGGTGGTAGGTCTTCCCTGCGAGTGGAGGAAGGTCATGGAGCAATAGGGACAGAGGTAAGGGAAAGTCCATTAAGATGCACGGTATTATGCATGCATGTATACTTAATATCTGTCTTCCCCACACCACTGTTAGCACAATGAGGGGAGAAGTTATATGGTCATCCCTCAGCCTGCATGGGAGTGTTCCAAGACCCCCACAGGATACCATTCTGCAGATGCTCAAGTCTCATAAAATAAAATAGCATAGTACTTGCAATGGACCTGCACACATCCTCATGTATTCTTTAAATAATTTCTGCAGATAATATATCCAGCATAAAGAGGAAGGAGTTAGCTCATCCACAACTTGGCACTTTCTTTTAATGAGGATTTTTAAAGTTCCATCCTTAAAGCCAAACTTCAGGAGTCTTAATTCCATCCACCCACAGCCTTACAAAGCAAACATCTACCCTCCTAATTTGTCTAGAAAAATTTCACCTGGCTGTGATTTGCACTGGCACATGTACATCTGCCTAGGAGATTTTCTGTATAAACCAGAATCATCTTCTTTTTTAAACTTACTATGTTGTTGTTAGCTGGGACTTGGCTCAGTGGGTAGAGCGCTGCACTGCAGTCTCTGAGGTCCCGAGTTCAATTCCCAGCAGCGCAAAAATGGGAGAAGGACCTGGCAATCCACTCCCAAGGCAATCCCGAAATAATCAGCCATTGAAAACCCTATAAGGGTCGCTATGAGTCGGATACCGACTCGACGGCACCTAACAACAACAACAACAATGTTGTTAAGGGCTGGGATTTAGCTCAGTTGGTAGAGCACTGCGCTGCAGTCTCTGAGGTCCCAATTCGATTCCCAGCACCACAAAAATGGGAGAAGGACCTGGCAATCCACTCCCAAGGCAATTCCAAAACAGTCAGCCATTGAAAACCCTATGAGGGTCGCTATGAGTCGGATACCGACTCGACAGCACCTAACAACAACAACAATGATGTTGTTGTTACGCACTGTCAAGTCGGTGTCTAACTCATAGTAACTCTATGTACAACAGGTGAAACAGGACTGTCAGTGCTACTCTGCTATTCATAGGATTTTTAATGGCTGTTTTTTGGGAGTGGGTCTACTAGGTCCTTCTCCCAAGACTATGGCACCTGGTTTTCCCAGGTGGTCTCCCATCCAAGTGCTAACCAGACCTGACCCTGCTTAATGTCTGAGATCTGATGGGAGCAGACACCACGGTGGTATAGCTGCAGGAAAATTTATTATATGAAACAAAAAAATTAACCAAGGGTCCCTATGACATAATGACAAAATCTAAGTATTGACTCTTGCTGATATCATGAACCTTGAATGAATTGGGAGAACATCCAAGTTTAAAACATTCTTATGATGCATCTTTTCCTTGGCCATTTTCAATAACCCTGGGAGATCAGGAGAGCAAACCTCGTCATTATCCTCTTTTTGACTGCCTACAATGATAACAGGTGCCATTGAAGCTCCACTATATACTAATGAGTGGAGCTTTTGGGCAACTTCACTGTGACTTATGTTTTTAGTCCTGAAAATATTCTTGGTTATAATACCCAGATCATAGGGCTTAAGGAAGACTCTAACAGTAACTGCTCAGCATTTTAGTGTGAGCCATGAGGATGGAGGTTAGGCGAATGAAGAAGAGATGGAGACAGAGAGACAGAGCTTAAAATATCACGAGTCACTGAGAATGCCAAGCAAATCTTGTGCCTGGATGTAAAGAGTATGTTCTCCCTTTGCCCTTCTACACCTGAGTCGAGACCTTGGATCAACCTATTTGAGGGACAGTTTGGGTCCCACACTTTGGGACAGAGATTTCCTCCATGATAAGTGTTTCTCAGGGTACTGGGGAACTCCTTTTTTGTGGGAAGAATTCAAGGGTGGAGCAAAGAGCTGGTGATGCTCTTGAGACATCCCTCAGCATGGAAACAAGAATGCCAGGAGAGACTCCATTGTTCCTGGCACTTGGGAGTGAAGACAGCACGAATGTGCTTAGCACAGCCTGGTGCCACGCAGCACAGCTGGTATTTTTAGGTACTTAGTATCTATGGCAGTAACAATAGACACTTTATTTGCATTCTCTTATATAAAGTTTGTAATCAGCCCATCAAAAAGATACTGTACTGTAATGTTTAATGCAGTACTATTCACAGTAGTCAAGAGATGGACTCAATGGAGGGATCCATTGATAGATGAATGGATAAAGATGATGTAATATATATATATACACACATATATACATGTATATACATATATATGTATATTTATATATGTATATATGTGTATCTGTGTATGTGTGTGTGTATATATATATGTGTGTGTATATATATATATATTTGCAGGTGGCTATTTGCAGCCTTGAGGCTGTGGATCATGTAGAGTGGGGCAGACAGCCCTGGAGACGTGGCCAGCAGCCAGGGATGGGCCTCGCCTAGCCTGTGACCACCCAAAACTGACAGACAGACCAGTCAGGGCTCTTCCTTCCCAAGTCCTGGAGCCTGGGCTTAGTACGGGTCCAAAGCCCAAGAGGCCAGACCGCAGCACTCAGGTGGAACTCAGAGGTGGCCAGGGGGTCAAATCCTAGTCACACTCACGCCCAGGGAAAGTGGATCCCACCTAAGGAATGGGCTGGGTGGCCACCTGACTCTGACTCCCCAGCAGACTTGCTTGGCTGGAGGCTCAAGGTTCAGTTTTGTATTATGTATGAGATATATATATATATATATATATATATATATATATATATATATATATATATATATATATAATATATATATATATGATATATATGTAGACACACATATACATACACATACATACACAATGGAATATTATTCAGCCATAAAATGAAATCCTTCCATTTGCTGCAAAATGGATGGAACTGGAGGCCGTTATGTTAAGCGAAATAAGCCACACATAGAAAGACAAGTGCTGCATGTTCACACATATGTGGAACCTAAAAGGTTGATCTCAGAGGAGAAGACAGTAGAATAGTGATTCCTAGAAAGGGGAAAAGAGATAGAGGGAGGTTGGATAGAATGTACCAACTTATCCTCATAGACCGGAGTAATCAGTTTGGTGTTGGGTAACATAGTAGAGTGACTGCCATAAACAATAACTTATTACCTATTGATGAAGAACTAGAAGAGAGGAGCTTGAAGGCACCAAATATAAAGAAATGACAGGGAGATGGAAATGCTAATTACCTTGATTTGATTAGTACACATTGTATTGAAATATCACACTATACCAAATAAACACGTGTAATTATTATGTGTTAACTAAAATGCAAAATTTAAAAACAATGTCATCCTACAGTGACTCTGTGAGGGTGGGATTCTCTTCATTTTTACAAAAGATGAAGCTGAGGCTCCATGTACAGAAAACCTGCCCAGGTTCTTGTGGACAGTGAGTGCCAGGGCCTGGAGCCTCATGAACCACTATACTGTATAGTTACTCTCTTCTGAACTAATAATGTCCCATGGAAGCTTGAACTAAATCTATAGTCTAGTGTAAAATATTCAATTTATGTTTTATGTTATTTTGTTAGCAGGAATTGTCACCTAAGGGGCTTTGGAAATAGAGATAGGAATATAAAGACAACTAAATGATTTCTCTTTCTTATTTTTATAACTTACTACAACTTTTACTACAACTTTACTTTTTAAGACTTTTGTTGCTGTTTAAAATTATCAAATACTCTATGTGGTAAAACAAATTAACATAAGGGAGTTCTCCTACCTAAGTTTAATGTGTATTATTTTTCCATATTCATTCCAGATTCTTTCTTTACAAAACAAGGAAGTGTTTTAGCGATGATGCATGTACCTTCCTTCCCTCTTGCCCATCCACATCTTTTTCCTCCCTCATCAGAGGTAGCTTTTGGGTGAAGTTTGTATTGTGTATTTTAAAATTTTACATAAATGGCCAGTTCTGTGTGTTCCCTTTTGCAGTCTCTATTTTTCCCTCAAGGTTACATCTGAGATTTACTCATGGAAATGGGGCAAAGACTTGTGGCTTTTTTTGTTTGTTTTTAACGTAGCTCTTTCTATATAAAACTCTTTTTCAAGTAGCAGAAGCAAATGCTACATCGGGCCTTTTGAAGTCTTCTGAAAAGGTTCCCTAAGCCCTCTTTCTTCTCTGGGCCCTTGTGAGAGCTTTCATCATCTGGACTGAACAGGGATTTTGGAATTTGAATCTAGAGTATCCTTTTTGTCCCTGCTTTTGCTACTCTAGCATTAAAACCTCAATTTCCTAAACACTAAGTCAGTTCCCCAAGGACAAAGCATCGTGTGATATATATATCCAACTTTACCTTTGGCTTAATATTTGTTGAATTACAGCAGCATAAATTATAATAAACTAATTAACCCAGTGAATCCATTAGAAAGTACTTATCAGCCATTCAGTATACAACAGGCTTACTTTTTAATGACTGAAGCACCAGAGACAGGGCTTTATTTAGGCAGGATTTATTTAGTGTTTATTAGCTTGAGTTGGCTACTCATATTTATCTGAACAGGGACACGTCAATTTAGGGTCACTTAAAGGGAGAGATGACTACAGCGGATGAATGCTGTTTCAAGTGGGTGCACATGGGACCCAAACCCATATGGTGGAATCCATGCTTATTATGCCCCCTTTTCCACATTTACAGAATCTCAAAACCCACGCTGAAAAAGAGTCTTAATTGAGCCGTTACTGAAGGCCAGGCTGTGTTGAGCATATCCCTTTATCCATTCATTTCATAAAGGCAGTGTTGATCAAGCATTGTTCTGACTCACTGAGGTTCAAAGATTTATTCAAAAGTACACAGCATCAGGCTGTCCAACCACAGAGCTTTCTGGAGAACCTTACGTCACCCTGGCTCTTCCTGAGAGGCTATGTCATCTGTGTTGCTCTGCAGTACTCTGAGCAAAGTCAAGGATGGGGGCCCTGACTGAGCGGTCCCAGCATTTGCTTGCTGTTGCATGCAGTTCCCCTGGCAGCCACAGTCACATCCTGGTCCCCTCCTGGGCCAGGATGGAGCAGCCTGCTTTGCTTGTCCCAAGATATGCTGCCCACCTAAGTCCAGAGGTTCCTTGGAGAGCCACCTGCTGGCCACCTACTGTGTCACCCATCCATGCTTTAGGAATCCAGGGAAACCTTCCAAGTCTGCAGGGCAGATCTGCAACCTCCCCTCTTCTCCACAGCCATCAGAGCTCAGACACATTTACAGCTCCAGCCAGGAGCCTTGGAAGGGCTGGTATAAAGTATAAACATTCGAATGCTAATTAGTGTTAAACAAACAGGTCGCAGAGTCCAAAGCCGATGAAGGCTGTTTCAGGGAGCCAGCAGTCCCTGGCTCTGAGGCAGCTTGTGTTGTCTTTGCACAATAGATGACAGACATCTGGAATCCTTCCCCTCCCTTGCCTGAGTGAAACCTGCCTGACTGGCTCACATAGCCGATTCTTTGCCTTTTAAACTATCTCCCATCCTCTCCGCCTCTTCTCCCCGGGCTGGGATTTGGCTCAGTTGGTAGTGCACTGCGCTGCAGTCTCTGAGGTCCTGAGTTCAATTCCCAGCACCGCAAAAAATGGGAGAAGGACCTGGCAATCCACTCCCAAGGCAATCCCGAAACAGTCAGCCATTGAAAACCCTATGAGGGTCGCTATGAGTCGGATACCGACTCGACAGCACCTAACAACAACAACAACAACAACAACAGGGTTCTGCCCAAACCCTGGACTGCAAAAATTATCCGACCTAAAAAGATCATGCCATTGTCTGGGAAGAGGGGTCCCCCTGAGCCCACCAACAGCTGTCCTCTGTCCAGATTCTTGCCCAGGTACAGCCGGCTCAGGAGTTCCACTGGCTAGAAATGACCACCCTCTTCCATACAGATGCATCCGTTTCCAACACCAAGCCTCCTCTTCCTTTAAGCACTCAGGGACTGCTGTAATCCATATTTCTCCTCCATATATTCAGCAGTCCTGGGACGGAGCAGTAAAGCAGTAGGAATCGTTTTATCTTCCTTAGCTGGCTCACTCCTTGCCCTCACGAGCCTTAATACCCGTGACCTATCTGAAAATGTTAGTGGATTAATGGGCCATGTGACTGTTTATGTCCACGTGTGGATGGGTGTACAGCACAAAGCTATCTCCAGCGAATGCCAGGCATCTGCAGCCTGGCTTCTGAGGCTCACTGGGAAATCAGTTACTCTAGCAAATAAAAACAGCCATATTCCAGACAATGGGATATCAGGGGATCACTGGACCTGGTGAATTTAGGGAGCTGGCCTAAAATTAGGCATGGTAGCTTGCAGCAGAGAGGAAAAACTCATTAGAATTGTAAAGTGGGTGCTTGAATAGCAACTAGCAATTTTGCAGGGGTTCATGATCTAAATGTGAAAATGGAGAGGTTTGGACACTGTAGTAGAAGGGGGCCTCTTGGACATTCAGTTTCTTGTACACTAGGTGGGGCTGGGATTTGGCTCAGTTGGTAGTGCACTGCGCTGCAGTCTCTGAGGTCCTGAGTTCAATTCCCAGCACCGCAAAAAATGGGAGAAGGACCTGGCAATCCACTCCCAAGGCAATCCCGAAACAGTCAGCCATTGAAAACCCTATGAGGGTCGCTATGAGTCGGATACCGACTCGACAGCACCTAACAACAACAACAACATACACTAGGTGAGAATAATGTTTACTAAAGACTTTTGTCCTAGCCCAGTGCTGTGGTATATGCCTGTAATCCCAATAATTGGGGAGGCCAAGGGAAGAGGATCATGGGTTAGAGGCTGGAGGAAGCCTGTGTAATTTAGTGAGACCCTGACTCAAGATAAAACGGGGCCGAGGATGTGGCTTATTGGTGGGGTGCTTGCCTAGCATGCACAAGACTCTAGTTCTAATCTCCAGTACTGAAAGAAAAAAAAAAAAAACAGCTTATTGTAGACTAAAGCAAGATGAGGAAGGAATTAAAATGAGGATTGAGGATGCATGTGGGTGCTTGGTACAGTGCCTGACAGACAGTGGACACATGGTAAATGCAGCCTTTTATGCCTGCTGCCATCCCAGACTCTTACATTAGTGACTGTTCACTCCCCTAGCCCCCTGATTAATCTTGTGGCTGCTGGTATATTACAAACCTAACCACCCAACAGCCTAATCTCATGACAACCTAAGCATCTAATGACCTAACACTGTGTTTGCCTGGAGCCACCCAGACACTCCTGCCAGGCTGAGAAGCCATGCCAGCAGGCCACAGCCGCCTTCCTAACCAGCCAGGAGCCCCACATGGGCAAGCCCAGAGCAGGCCATTGCTCCCTACTTATTTTGTTGTCTCCAATCATTCATTTCACTTATTTCAGAAGTCTAGTCTGGGACCCTTCTGTGGTTCTGAAGATAAAGGCTGAGGAAGGTGGTCTCCTACATCAGGAAGTCTGTAGTCCGCCCCACAACGGCCTCAGGTGTCTCAACTTTCAATAACTAAAGTCTTGCTGCCAGTGCCTGAAACTTCTACCTTTGCCAAGCCAGGTCATTTGAGTGTGGCAGCCCTGAGGGAGCCTCCAGCACACGGGATCACGGGACAGCCAAGTCCATTTGGAGTCTCACAGGCTTCCCTGCCGGGGGTCTCCCCTTCCCTGGACAAAGGCAATGGGAAGAGTCCTGTTCTTGGAAGGGAGCCTGCTACCCCTCTGCCACAGTGCTGCGCTGACCCAGCTTGACCTTTTCCCTTCTATTCTTCTGAACATTAGCTTAAGAATGGGCTAAGCCTCAAGAGAATGAATGAGGGGGTGACCTTGGGTATTCTGCTTTTAGCAGTCTAGAGACTTTCTTACATGTATAAAAATGTGAACAGCAAAAGAGCCATTTGTAAAAGGGGCCGTACGTTTGGGAGACAGTAGAAGAACTCCGGGGGGGGGGGGGCGTATCTTCCTCTTCTGCAGACTTTTCTCTGGTGTGAGACAAGACCTAATTTTAGAAAAATGATTCTCGAAAGAAAATGATTCCCAAAGGGTGTTAAGATAGATGAGTGTCTCACTATCGCTCACACACTAAATCTTTATTACCTGGATGTTACAATAAATACTTAGATTTAAGATTAGTCTGGACAACTCTCCAACACACACACACAGAGTGTTTTTCAGACCCACAGAAAATCTGGTCAGCTGGCGGTTGTAACAAATACATGAGTCAAAGTTAAAAAAAAAAAAATCCTCCATTCAAGAAAATTGGTGATAAAGCTTGCAAGGGACATCATTAAAGAAAGCAAGGCCTAGAATTAACCTCTGTTTGCCCTTGAGCAAAATAAGTTAGCAGCATTAACCCCAAGCCACATTGTAATGTTCTTGTTAAGCATTGTTTACATTGCATAACTTTATCTGACAATGTGTGATAAATTGTGCCTTTTAGAAAATGTGATTTCTTTCAGAACAATTTGAAGGCGAATTTAAACATTCTTTTGTACTCCTCTGAATATCCATGAGGCAATGTGACTCATTTCTTTGTTTGGGAATCAGTATCTAAAATATGGACACCCACCAACTTTCCTGGGCAGGTAGGGCAAGCAAAACAATCTCTAGCAGTGGAGCACCTTTGATTTTGCCTGCAAAAAACCAGAGGTTTCCTGTAGGTTTGACTAGAAAGGCAGAAGTGAGAGAAAGGGTGGGAATGGAAAAGAGTAGTGCCAATAGGCAGAGGGCAGCCACTGGGAATCGAAGCCTTCCCACTGCCAGGTTATAACCGCAGAGGGAAGAGAGAGACACACAGCGTCCAGTGTGTGTGTATAATCTTGCCAGAACTCTTCCCAGGGGAAAACTGGCAAGAATTCGACAGCCTCAGCCACTTAAGCCATCATGGACAAAACACAGGTGAAGGTCTGATTAGGGAGCTCCTTTCCATTGATGCCTGGGGAAAGATGATTTTTGTGATGGGCCTATTACACCTCCCTGATGCCATTTATATCACACTAGCTAATGATGGCATGCAGCAGTGAGTATAACAGATGACTTCTTTTAAGCGATGTCATTATAATATTTCAAATGTGCTGTATTAGGGAAAATATGCTTTCTATGGCTTAGCTTGGGAGAAGGGCGTGGCAATCCACTCCCAAGGCAATCCCCAAACAGCCATTGAAAACCCTATGAGGGTCACTATGAGTTGGATACCGACTTGGCACCTAACAATAACAACATTGCTTAGCTAAATCTTCCCTTCCACATAGAAAAGAACGATGCACGGATTGACATTGATGACATCTCCCACCTCCGTATCCTTGATCTGTTACAAATATACTGATGATGGAGACCCAGAATGCCTAGAGTGATTTCTGCAGCATTTTGCCACTAGAGGATTTGTCCTTGCTCTGAGATGTAATCAGTTTGGAGAACGTTTCCTTAATTAGCAACAGAAGGCTTGCAGCCGCCAAAGTTGCAGTGAAGCCTTGCGGATTATTAAAAGTGGGAGTCTGATCACAGTGGAGGCAGTGAACCTGCTCCTTTCTATAATTACTGCACATTCAGAGCCGTGAAAGTCTTACCTGATGGAGAATCGGCCTTCCTTGCCTTGAAAGCGCGTTAATCCTCTCGTGGAGCTGTGAGGGCTACGTGATCCCACCACTGCTTCCCAGCACACCAGGCAGAAAGAACCAGTTGTCACAGGGCCCTGGACCCAGGCAGGCCCCACCACCCTCCACTTGCTGTGTCCCTAGACACCTGGTCATTACTCCCGCTCCCTGCCCTGCCTGCCATCATCTCCCTTGACAGACAAACCTTCCATCTCTTCAGCTGGGAGACAGGCATTTTTATGTAATGAATCTGAATCATTCAGTGGAATTCAGCAGGTTTGCATTAGTAGGTTCACCACAGCTTCTGGAGACCACTGAACCAAGGCAACAGGAGCTGACCCTGCCCCAGAAGCTCTGCCCTGAGGCCAGTGTCTGGTTCCTCTCCAATAGTCCACAGCTCCGTTTTCCTTATTTTCCTTCTTTCCACTCTGTATGCACCTCATCTTCTCTGAGTTTTAAAAATGTTCTCTCGAGTAAATGCTGAAAAAAGAAACCTCTTCCCCATCCCATAGTTGCCCACCTGAGCTACTGCTCAATGCAGAGAAAGCAGGTAATGTGACTCCCAACTAGAAGACAAACTCTTACATTAGTGACTGTAGCCTCAGTGTGGCACAATGAAGGATTCTAAGGGCCTTTGCCCTTGTGCCTGGCCTGGAGCTTTTGGAACTCTTCGAATTTCCAGAGTGATGGGATTATGGTTATGCTAAAGAGGTGACTCACAGACCCCTAGACAGCTTTAGGTAGGACTCTTGTTGGGTGCTGTCAAGTTACATTTGACTCATGGCACCCTTAAGTACAACAGAATGAAACACTCCCCAACACATGTGCCCTGCACATGATCTTTTTATGTTGGAGCCCATTGTTCAGGCCACTGTGTTTCTTCTCATTTTGAGTCATGCCACATCAGCAAATGGAGGTCCCAGGGGCTTTACCTTATTCTTATCATTAAGGTCAACTCTACTTTGAGAAGGCAACTCTTCCACAATCATTTCTTGAATGGCTTCCGGCCTGGAGGGCTTATTTTCTGGCACTATATTTGACTGTGCATCTCTGCTATTCATAGGGTTTTCAATGGCTGACTGTTACAGAAGTGGGCTGCTGGATCTTTCTCCCTAATTTATCTTAGTCTGGAAGTGCAACTGAAACCTGTCCTTCATGGGAGGCCCTGCTGGTATCTGAAATACTGGTGACATAGCCTTCAGCATCACAGCAACATGCAAGCCCCCACAGCATGACAAGCTGACAGACACATGGGGGAGGTGAGGACTAGTCCCCAGAAACACCAACCAGGTGAAATTATAAGATTAGAGCTTTGACCAGCCTGGCCCCCAAGAAGGAAAGGAGGGCTGGAGGGTGAGTTCAGTCACCCTCCACATAATGAAACCCCAATAAAAACTCCAGCCCTGAGGCTCAGTGGAGATTTCTGGTTAGTGGATGTTGATATGCCTTTACTATAAAACTGAAACCATAAGTATAGCACTTTCCTGACTTCTGTTACTCATTCTAGCTAATTATCAAACCTGCCTGAGTCATAGGAATTTCCAGATTGGTAGCTGAACCATCAGAAGCATGGGTGGCCTGGGGACCTCATATGCAGGTGGCATCTGAATTGAGGGCAGTCATGTGGATGTTATTGTTGTTAGGTGCTGTGGAGTCGTGTCTGACTCATAGCAACCCTCATAGGGCTCATAGGGCTCATAGCGACCCTCATAGGACCCTCAATGGCTGATTGCTTGGGGATTGCCTTGGGAGTAGACTGCCACATCCTTCTCCCATAGTCTTATGGATAGGGAACCCTTAATTTGTGGAGGCTGTGCAAAGTCAGGATAGTGAGTGTCAGAATTATGTAGCAATACATACAGTTGTGGTAGAAATAGAATAATTGTCATTAGGGACAATTTTCCAATTTCCATTCAACTCCTTGAAATACTGAGAACAGCTTCTAGACCTTCTTGTTGAGCATTACAGTTTGAAACACTGTCTCCTGAGTAGACATATTAGGCATGTGACATAGATGATGCCACTCAAAGTGTGGCCCCAGACTGCACATTAGCAGCTATACCTTACCGGTTCCCAGGGATGTGTAGGTAGAACTGGAGTTTCACTTAGAAACTTTGACAGCAATTGGACATTACCACGACACTCAAGCATCAAAAGAGATACAAAAATTATATCAGACAGTGACAATTTGGAGAAAAATGATCCATTAGCACAGATCATTTCAGACACCTAATTTAGAAAATATACTTAAGTCAATTTAAGCAGATGGAATCAGAGTTTAGAGTTGTAAGTGTGAACCCTACAATCAAGCAGATAAATTTACATGTAGTATCTGCCACTTGATATCTCTGTGGTTTTTGAGTGGGTTACTTAACCTCTCTGAGCCTCAGTTTTCTCACTTGGAAAAATGGACATGATCGTACTTCCTACCTTATTCGGTACTGAGAAGACTAAATGAGAAAACTGAAGGCAAATAAGTTCAGGGCCTGGCACAGCAAGTTAACTGCTAGTATTACTTCTTCTAGGCTCATTTCTTGGCATTGGTGTGAAAGTTCAGTCAGGATACACAAGCACCCCAGCATAACATTCTTCCATCGCCACAATCACTGAGCATTGCTTTATTAAGTGCTATGGATGGACTTCTAGTATTTTCCATGCAGCCTTCTAGGTCTGAGGGAGACCGTGAAGAATCAGGTATGGTTATTGCCCCTAGAAATGCACATCAGTCTGCTATAAAATATATGAGCTCAGAGCCTTTGGAAGACTGATAAGCAGATAAGAGCTGGTAAACTATACTTCATTCTCCCATTTTGCTTTACCAAATTGGAACCCCATGAAGCAAGATGAGGGGGAAACGTGTTAGGATAGGCCTGCCCAAGGCCATTTTCATGATGGGGAGGCAGGCATGTCTCTTGGTCACCTGGTAAGAGTTTTTCTCTCCCAAGACTCTCAGGTGAGATAAGGCCCCTTGACTTGCAGAGGTCTTTATGCAAGACAAGGAGTGATAAGACCTCTAACTAGGGAAGGTCCTGATAATTCTGGTTTTCTGATGCCTCTTCACCACTCCCCCTACCTCCCGCTCTCCCTCTATCAGTGCCCAAGCTGTCCGCAGCAACCAGAGCAAGTGCCCGTGCTAACTGTTGCTCCTCGCTGTTTTTCAGGTTCCTCTTGCCTTCCACTACTTTAGGACCCGGAGGTGCTGGCCCAAGAGATCTGCCATGAAACTGCACTTGAAGCAATGGCGACAACGAATGCTCTTCGGAATATTTGTTTGGGGGCTCCTCTTTTTGGTGATTTTCATCTACTTCACCGACAGCAACCCTGCTGAGCCCGTGCCCAGCTCCTTCTCCTTCCTGGAGATGCGAAGGCTCCCACCCATCCAGGGCAAGCAGCGGGCCATCATGGGCGCCGCGCACGAGCCCTCCTCCCCGGGCAGCCTGGATGCCAGGGCGCTGCCAGGTGGCCACCCTGTGGGCCCCTTCCACACGGGGCCCTGGGACCCACAAAAGTGGGGTCAGGATGAGCTTGAGGCTGGAGAGGAGTTTTTTTCATCCCATCTCGGGAGGAAATCCCCAATCCCGTCCTACCCGGAGGTCAACGACTACTTTTTTGCTGCGGGTCAGCCAGGGTGGCACAGCCACTCACAGGGGGCACTCCCCTCCCCTCGGGACTCACCCCAGCGGGATGGGGCCTGGCCGGCTGGCCCAGCCCGAGGGCCAGGGACAAACAGGCGCCGGAGGCAGGGCCGGAGCCCCACGTCGGAGGAGGGCGTCGGCGGGGACAGACTGTCCGCCTCCATGTCCAGGGCCTTCCTGTACCGGCTGTGGAAGGGCAACGTCTCCTCCAGGATGCTGAACCCGCGCCTGCAGAAAGCCATGCGCGACTACCTGGCGGCTAACAAGCACGGCGTGCGCTTCCGAGGGCGGCGCGAAGCGAGGCGCGGCCGCGCGGAGCTGCTGTGTGAGCTGCGGCGGCGCGTGCGCGTGCGCACGCTGGACGGCACCGAGGCGCCTTTCTCCGCGCTCGGCTGGCGCCAGCTCGTGCCCACCGTGCCGCTCGCGCAGCTGCACCCGCGGGGCCTGCGCAGCTGCGCTGTCGTCATGTCGGCGGGCGCCATCCTCAACTCCTCCTTGGGGGAGGAAATCGGTGGGTCTCGCGGGGGCTACTGGGTGATCAGTCTAGAGCCGGGGACTGGGGTCGCCTTCGCTAGGTGCGCGCCTCTGGGTGCCCCTGCGCTGGATGCTGGAGAGCCTTCGGGGGGGCCTTCCCTAATCAGCGGGGACAGAGCACAGAGGTACCTGGGGGCGTCTTACAGTGCGCCCCATAGCTTGGGCCAGGGCAGGGGAAGGCAGCCCCCCTCCGTGCCCTATGTCCTCTCCCTGCCCTTATCTCTTGGACATCATCTCATGCAAGGCATGCTTCACCTCAGCTGGCTTCCAGAGCGGCCACAAAGGCTAGGGGAGGAAAATAGGACGAGGTGGCAGGGGCGCACCCAGCTAGAAGTGACCCCTCCTAAAAGGACAGATGAAATTTTGACTTCTTTAGGGACCAAATCCGAGGGCAGGGAGGGGATCTGAGAAAAGAGTGAGACTGCTGTTGAAGATGTGGCTCCCGTGGGAAACAGCTCTGGCCTGCAAGTGTTGCCCCAGACCCAACTCTCGGACCACAGCCAGTGCACATGATGGGGGCTTTCTCCAGCCTGGTAAATGACATGACCACACCTGGGCCTCCGTTGTCCCTGCCTGCAGCCATGGAGCCCAGGTGTTTCGTAGCATCCCCTCGGGTCGGAGTGCTGGAGAGAAACAGGACACAGAGAGGTACTGAGGGAGAGATTTATTTGAAGGACGTGGCTCGGCGATAGTGGGGGCTTGCAAGTCTGAAATCTCCAGGACGTGCTCACAGGTGGGAAATTTCAGGAAGGGTTTTTCGATTCTCCAGGAGGAAAGTTGTCCTCCAGAAGGTTCCGCCTTTGTTTTTAAGGCCTTCATCTGATTGGATGGTGCAGAACGTGATCTGCTTTCCTCAAAGGCCACTGACTGGAAGGTTAATCACATCTGAAAATACCTTCATGGTGACATTTAGACTGCTCTTTTGACCAAACAACCAGGCACCATATCCTTGCCAAATTAACCCATGACATTGATTATCACAGCCCGCTTCCAGCCTTCAAGTAAGATAGGGTACTAGTGTCTGTTGGTTGAAGGGGGTGGAGTAGGATTGAAGGGCGTACCCCCTTCCCCGTGTCCAGGCTCTGCCCTGGACGGGCAGGCTTTGATGCTGCACAGAATTCTCTGTCCTTACTGGACCACATTAATTTCCCCATGTCTTGCAGCCTCTCTTGCCTTCTTGCCAGAGAGACATCTCATTGTCCTGGGTGGCCCACCTGAGCTCCTCTGTCCTTTTCCTCCCTGACTTCTCTCTAGCTCTCAGGCTAACTCCATGGCTTGCTCCAGTGAGAATGCAGCTTGGCCCTTTAGGATTATTCATTATTCCTTTCAAAAGCCCTAACTTTCTGCCTGGTTCTATATTAGGTACAAAAACCAAATGTGGCTCAGGCCCAGTCTCGGCCTCAAGTCCAGATGTAAAACAGTCCTGGCTGATGCATTCTCACCACAGCCAGTGTTAGGTCATAGCTAGTCTAGAAGTGACATTTGGGGACATTGCTCCCTTGGTTCCTGGCTTTTCTCTAAGCAGGGTCTTTACTTGTTCTGTGTCCTTGAAGAACAGCTGATGCCCTGCAGCCATCTTGGAATAGTGATGCCACCATGGCTTAGAACCTCAGACCTCAGCCCTCACGTTCTTGGGAATAAGACTGAATGAGAAATTTTTTAACGTTAAAAAAACCCAAGACAACAAATCTGGACTTGTGGTCTGGCGTCCCAGGGTCTCTGCTGACATTATATAGCAGGCTGATAATAACACTGTCCATGTTTCACATAAGCTTGTAGCCAAAGCTAGAGCAGAGCAGCCTGCAATTTATTTTAAAAAGAGCAGGGTTTAGAGGTCTCCAGGGTGAAATAATACCATGGTTCTTTCTTGTTTCCGAGGCCCAGTGTTAATAATGCAGAGGAGGAATTTAAGTATTATGCTTTGAACCAGGCAGTAACTTGCTTCTGGTTTTGTTTTGTTTTGTCTTAAACACCTCTGCATCATAAATATGTGGTATTTGGATGACTCTTGCATGCCAGAGAGAATTCCCTTGCTCTTTATTCCTGCATAAATATCCTTGACCACAGCCTTTTAAACTGTATTCAGAATTTGAAAGAGGGTATTAAAAATACTGGGAAGTCCATATTTCTAGGGAACGTGAAATACCAGAGTTACATATTTGTTAGATTCTAGTGTCCAAATTTAACTTATGCTATATGCATTTATATGAGGCTTCATGATTAGAATTGTAAAATTACAAGTGAAGGTCTGGAATTTTTTTAAAAAATTGTCTGTCTTATTCTGTGCAGTTCCTTTTGCATCAAGTTTTATACCTAGCATTTTTAGGACATACAGTCACATCAGTTTGTGGAAACAAAAAAATTGCTCATCTTTCTAAGCTGATGTCTGGCATGAGCACTGTGCATACTACCTGCTGGCCTCTCTCCTCCCTGCTCACCTGGATGGAAACCTGCAAACCTGCAATGGTGCTTAATGGCTGTCACGGCAAAAACAAACTTAACAGAGCAGATTCTTGCAGCATCTTGGAATATTGGGGCATGCTGTAGCTAACCTCAGGTTAGCCCCTAAGTGTGTGCCTGGGGATTGGCTAAGTGAAGATCAAAAAGTTACCAAAGGCTGTGATCTGATGAAAATTTGAAGGCAGATCTGACAGGTACCCAAGGCAGTCTGTCCATCTTAGCCTCAACTTGGCTCTGCCAGGAGGCCCCCTCCAGGCTGGGGTCCCTAGAAATCAGCAGCTACTTCCTTCTCTCCAGAGGAAGACGTGGGTTTGCCAGGGGTTTGCTGGTTGGCTACCCTTTGGCTCTCCCTGATGTTGCTCCATGGGCATTGCAGGCATGTCACCACTCCACCCTGCCTCCCACCCCTTCTGTTAGTCTGAGTCAGAGGGAGCAATTGCTTTTGGTTAGAAAGGTATAGCCACGTAAATACCTCCACTTTGAATGTTACTGAAAAGCACCCTGAATTGTGTTGAAAACGGAACCCTGAGGGCTGCAAGCTGGATGAGTGGAGAGGAGGGCAGGAAAGACTATTCCAAAGAGGAGAGTCTAGGCAGAGGGCCAGCACCCTGGGGAGATGAGAACCTGCCATGTGAAGGTAACCAAGCTAGCTACAGGGAGTCCTGGGGCTGGAGATGAGGAGCAGCTGGCTCCAAAGGCAGGAGGGCCATGTGCAGGGGTGTCCTTGCACGTCATTCTGCAGAGCCAGGCTTCACTTAGTAATTACAGGAGCTTGCAGCTCTTGAGGGTATTTGCACCTGTTCTAATGGGCTAAAAATGTCAACTGAGCCAAGCACTAAGTGATAGGTAGGGTGATTCCCATTTTACAGAGAAGGAACAGAGGCATCTGGAGTCCCGTGTGCAGAGCTTGGGTTGAAGCCCTGGGCTGGGTCTCTAGGAACTGAAGTTCCCACTTCTGTGTCCTGTGCCTGGAGGTGTGGGCATGGAAGCAGTAGGGTGCATTTTTACTTTAGACACATTACTCCTTGGCCTGGATTTCAGGGCACAGGAGAAGGAAGTTAAGAGGTAAGGGTGGCAGGCCAGAGGAGAGAGACCAGAGCAGTGGGAATCTAGAGGTAGAACTCAGGCAGTGTCCTGTCCCTGCTGACCAGAAGCTGGTGTTCTCTGCAGTTTTCATTGTCATTTTCTGATCAGCACAGATCAGGGGGAGGAGGAGGGGCAGGAGAGGATGCAGAGTGTGGGCCAAAGCTGGGTGGTGACTGGGTGCTGCAGTTCCTGGGCTGGTAGTTTCTTATCTTCCTTCAGCAGACTCACTCAACCAGGCACTGTCTCAAGGTCAGCGCAGTGCTGCTCTGGCCTGGAAATGCCTTCTCTAGAAATGAAGCTTGACTTTATTCCCCTTGCTGTCTGACCTGCTCCTTTTTTTCTAAATCGGAATGGATGGCTTTGATTCTGAAGGTGCATTGCCAGGGCAGCACAGAACCAGGCATGCATTTATGGAACAGGCCTGTGAGAGAGGGCACTCTTGCCTCTTCCCCCTCCACCTGCCAGCCCCATCCTAGCTGTCAGCTTCTCCCAGATGGAGCCTGGGATTCCCTCAGCTCTGCCTCCTCCATGCAGGTGGTCTTTGGACGCTGCAGATGGGCATCACCTCCAAAGAAGTCCGCTGCTCTCTGCCTTGGGAAGTTGTAGGAAAGTGTATAACTCAACTCTGTGTAGGACAATGGGCACTAAAATGCCTGCAGGTTTTCAGTGGTGGTTATGTGATTTATTTGGAATTACTACTCAATGTATTTGAAATGCAGCCACTGCCTAGGACTCTAGGCTTGCTCATCTGACCTTGAGACAAGGCTGTGTAGCAGGGATGAGCAGCCTGGTTTCATGGGTGAGCTATGGTGGGGGGCATTGGTGCTACCCTTCTTCCTTGGCCTTGTTGCTGATTCCCTCTGGGCCTCCAAAGCACCCCATGTTTGTTCTGTCCTCTCACCTCCTGCCTTCTCAGGGGTTGTTTTAAGTCACTTCAGACACTATGGTCCACTTTGGGTCCCCAGGCCACTTTCAGGGCCCCACAGGGTAAAATCTGTTTTCATGATAATGCTCAGAAGGCCTTTTCTTTTAACTTTGATATTTGCTGTGGTATCACAAAGCAGTGATGTGGGAAACTCTGGCTTCTGAGCACATGGCAAGGCAGCAGCGCCCCATAGCAGAGGATGTCATGGTACTTGCACCACTGAGTATCCCAGGCAAAGGGAAAGAGTGCAGTGTCACTGTGACTGGCCTTGTTGAAGCTGTCAACATGATAAGCTTCATAAAATCGCAACACTTTGAGGACACACAGCTTTCAGATCCTGGGTGGCAAAGTGGAGAATGGGAGCCGGCACTTCTGCGTGTCAGAACCAGAGGCTCTGTGGGGCATGTTGTGAGGCCATTCATATCATGAAATGCACTTTCCATATGGTGGGCGGACTGACAGATGTACGTTAATTATTCAGACTTGGGTGTCTGACAGATTTCTCCTCAAAAGGGAATTAAGTGAGCCTGTCACTTTCAGGATAATAACTGATGGTATTTGTTGCCATTAACAAAATTCAAGCTTTCAGCCATGAATTTGGAAGCTTTCCACTCATGAGAACTGATGCAATATATAGTGATACTAAACAGTGGGATGTTTTTATTTATTTTTTATTTTTTATTTTTGGATACTTTATTATGGACTGTATCGGTATTTGGAAGATTTTCCTAACTTATTGACTGAAAGCTTTCAAATGATCATTGCATGATATTGGAAAATTATGCATGGATGAAAGACCAATTTTAAGAGCAAGATAGACAAATGGTTTAATGTAGCAGAACTAGTTGGATTCTTGGATTTGCACCCATTCATTTGAAGTTTTTTTAAAAAAAATGTACATGTTGAAAGCCTCATTGTCTTAGATTGCCGGATGGCAGGTGCAGCTACTGAGCTGACAATACAGCCTTCCTTTATAAAACAATAAATTAATAAAATCTGTCATCAGTTTATTAGGAAAAGGAAGCTTATTGGTATGTTTTTCAGATGCCATATTGTAGCCAACCTTTAACAAAATAGCACTTGTCAAGTTTTGATAAAATATCAAAGAAAAATAAGAATATTTACAGTTCTCTGGAAGAACTCTTAAAATATCCTTCCCTCTTTCAATGATGTTTCTGAGTCTTCATGCAGTTCAGCTAAAACAACAGATTGCAACAGATAGAAGGTAAAAGCAGAGCTAAGAAGCCAACTGTCTTCTGAAAAAACAGTCCTTGAAAAGATGTACAAACATTTTCTACGGTGCTAGTCTTCTCACAATATTTTTGTTTCTAAAGAGTTCTTTAAAATATTGTTTTAATATAAGTTAAAAAATGAAACATTTAAAATTTTCTGTCCTACTTTCTGGTGCAGTAAAAGGTGAACTTTTTTTTTTTTAAAAAGGTCTTGAGACAAATATGAGCTCTATTGCTTTGAGTAATCTAAATTTTCTAGCTGAAATATCATTTGGATATTTATAATAGCACACTATTAAATAAAAATGAATAATAAAGCAATTCATTGTCCCCCCTAAAAAGTGCAAAGAAGTGCTTAAGTTGTGAAATAAAGAATAAGTGAGCTCTTAATTGGAAGTGTTCAGGTATTTTGACATCATTTATATAGAGAATAGATTCCCTTAAATCTGGAGATTTGCAAACTTTTTTCCTTTTAAGAGCCAAGTAGTAAATATTTTAGGCTTTGTGAGCCATAGGGTCTCTATTTCAATAACTGAACTGTATAATTATAGACCATATGCACACAAATAAATGTCTATATTGCACTTCAACTTTACTTACCAAAACAA
>VMDO01001171.1:215228-226738 GCA_007922755.1 Pedetes capensis
GACCCTCTGTACAACAGGGGAAACACTATTGTCAGTGCTTCTCTGCTGTTCATAGGGTTTTCAATGGCAGATTGATTTTTGGGAGGGGGTTGCCAGGTCCTTCTCCCAAGCCTACAGCTTCTGGTGTTCCCAGGCGGTCTCCCATCCAGGTACTAACCAGGCCCGACCCTGCTTAGCTTCCGAAATCTGACGGGATCGGGTGCCACAGGGCTACAGCTGCAGGCAAAAAACAAAACAAGTGGCAGGCCAAATTTGGCCTGCAGGCAATGGCTTGTCAACTCTTGCAAAATTTTCTTTAAAAGAACACTGGGATTTTTTGATGGCCTAATGAGGTACCTTTTATGCATTCACTGTGTTCCAAAAGTCTGAAGATTTTGATGTTCAAAACTAGAATCCCAATTCTGTTGGGTTCAGGGTTTGTCAATAAGGGCATCTTTTTCAACATCATTTCAGTGTGGCATACGTGGTAGTTTCTGCTCTTGAAAGTGTAGTGAGTGAGCCCCAGATGGTAAAGGCCAGCTGTCACAGGGTCTTGTATGGAGTGCAGTCATGGTAAATACAGTACATGCATGTCCATGTGGCATACCAGAAGTGCATGAGCTCACCTCTCACACTTGTTGCTGCAAGTTAAACTTGGAATGTGCTTGAGATGCTTGGAGCTAAAGAAAGCCCCTAGAAATTCCCATATTGTGCGTTCACTTGATTTCAGAGAAATTTCAAGACATGTGTTTATCGCCTACAAAGGGAACTTATCCCCCATTCCCACCCTTAACCAGACAAGCACACTTTCCTCCACCTCTTGTTTTCCATCTCCTTCTTGACATCGGATCCTCATATTTACCTGGCACCTCTCCCAGGCATTCAGAGACCTTGGGAAAGTCTGGCTGCCAAGTTGACTGAAGTGTGATACAGATTTATATTGTGGGTTGAGCGTGGTGGACCATGGTGTGCCATTACTGTGAGCAGAGATCCCTGGCAGCTGGTGATATGGGTGGCCTCTCCCAGCCACCTGAGCTGCACAGTCGGATGGCAGCTGTAGAACGAAGGCCACCCAGAAATCAGGGCTGCTTTTCTTTCAAAGCAGAAACCTTCACGAAAGAGTGGTACCAAAAAGGTGGAATTGAAGACTGCAGCCTCTGCTCTGTGAGAGATGTGCTTGATCTTTGTGTAGGCAGAGCATTACATGTGGTTCTCACTCCCCATGACTGACCTCAGGCCTCTACAGGCAATAAGAGATGCCAGACAAGCATCCCCTGCCCATCCCTGTAGGCCCACCCTCCAAATGTTTTGGGGGAATGTGTACATAAAGTATGTCATTTGTAAATAATGTGAAAAGATAACAAGCATTTAAATATAACTGGGATCATATAGGATCACCTGTAATTGAGTAGATTTCTAAGTGTGTATATATATGCACACACACAACTATGTTTCACTTAACAAAGGGGGCAGGTTCTGAGAAATGCATTAGTAGGTGATTTCATCATTGTGTGAACTTCACAGAGTATACTTACACAAACTAAGATGGCCACACTTGTCACTAGGCAACAATCTTGGACCACTGTCATATATGGGATCTGTTATTGACTCACATACCATAATGCTATGTGAGACTGAGTTTCCATGTTGACCTCCCTCACCAAGTTCTCATCCTAAATCAGCCCAAATTATCTGAAAAAATATGCATATGGATGTCTTAACTTTACTGGTGGTGTCTAAGTAGCTCCAGATATTGAAAAGTTTGCTTTAACATTTTTTCCTGGATTATGTCACCCTACAGAGAAAAAAGTAAGCTTGTAATTTATGTGCCTTTAGATTCTCATGATGCAGTTTTGAGATTTAACTCTGCTCCTACACGTGGTTATGAGAAGGATGTTGGAAATAAAACCACTATGCGCATCATTAATTCCCAGGTAAGATGGATGGAGTGTTTTTGTTGATAAATTTTGAAGGTAAATGGTTTAACTGGATGAGCAAACAGAAACTACCCAGTTACCCGTGACTGTGACGCTTGCTTGTTTCTCTGGATCTTGTAATTATAATGAATTAGTGAAAAATGCAGAGAAAAGGGAATTTAGATATGACATGAATAGGGAAAAAATGAGTAGATTAAAAGGAAAATAGATTAGATATAGAAATATTTTTTATTATCATAGATCTAGCATGTTGTATTTTGTGAACTATGCCTTCAGCCGTAGGACTGTGGTGCCTGATCCCATCAGATCTTGGAAGCTAAGCAAGGTCGGGCCTGGTTAGTACTTGGATGGGAGACTGCCTGGGAAGGATCCAGCAACCCACTCCCAAAAGTCAATCTGCCATTGAAAGTTCTATGAACAGCAGAGAAGCATTGGCAATAATGTTTCGCCTGTTGTACGTAGGGTCGTTATGAGTTGGACACCAACTCAACAATACCTAATAACAAGGCAATTTTGTGAACAGAGAAAAGGCAATTAAATGCAGAAGAAATCGTGGAAACAAGAAATGTAGAGGCTAAAGGGGAGAACAACAAAGGCACAAAATGTGAGGGTTTGTGGGATATCTTTGAAACTTTAATCCCTCATTTGGGAATTTAAAAACTGAAAGTGAGTTGTTTAATTGAAAATGAAACTACCTATTTTCTTTGTGTTCTTAATAAGAATGTCTTCAAAATTTATGGCAAAATTATTCTCAGAACAAAATACAATTCCTAGAGTTTTAAAAATATGTAGAAAAAAAATGAAGTGATAAGTGATTTATAGAGGATCACTTACAAAACAAATGATTAGCACTCTGTACGGTTCACTGCACTAGCAGCCTCCAGTGGGGTAAGGAACAGTTACTACATTGCCTTAATTCATACATGCCATTGGCTGTAAGCTCCACAATTCATTTAATAATGACTTCTCCAAAGGAAATAACCCCCACCAAATTAAAATCCATGTCATCTATAAGACACAGATGGGAAGGGGGGAGGGGGAAAACATAGGGGAGGGTAAGGGGTAACCTATATGAATAATGTTTATCAAATTGCATATATGAAAATTGTCACAATGAAAAGCATGTCAAAATGAATCACATTATGATGTACATTAAAAATTTCTAATAAAAAAGAAGTGCATTTTGATAGTGAAACTATGCATATTAAACCTCTCCCCCAGAATGATGAAGAATGATGATTGGCAGGTGAAATTGACAAATCCATTCAAAATTAGGTAGGGTCACAGAGGGAGACCCATGGCTGACACCTTGGAGATTTCTTTATATCTCAGTTTATGCACACCCATCACTCTACCTCTAAATTACATGTGAAGGCTAGTGTAGAAGATGATGGGAGCCTGAATTAGCTAGAGGGTATCTCCTTCAGGGGCTGAATTCCAGACCACTAGATATGATACAGTTCTGGTAAAAATGGAAGAACTGGGGATTTTTATTTAATCTTGTTTCCCTAAACACTCTTTAAGTGATTCACCATGCAATGCCAGCAGAAAACAGAAAACCTGTGCTTGTTGTGGTCCCTCTTTTTAAGTGTTATCTGTTTTTAAAATAGGCTTTTAAAGAATCAAACTCTGGTTTTGAAGCATTTTCTCTGTGTGCTTGCAGATTCTGACCAACCCAAGTCATCACTTCCTAGACAGTTCTTTATATAAAGACGTCATTTTGGTGGCCTGGGACCCAGCTCCTTATTCTGCAAATCTTAACCTGGTAAGTGTTTCCTTGGTGCCCTTACCCTGGAGGGTCAAAGAGTACCTTTGACTGATTAATCATGGGAGTAAGTTGAGGACTCACCTTTAAGAGAATGAAACTGACCACAGTAATGGATTGAGTCTGTGCATGTGCATACTATTTTAATAGGTGGTGACAGTTACACACTTGGTGAGCATTACCACCTAGTGCTAAAGTGCTTTTGTTCTGGAGGAGTAGGGGAAAATGTAGCATATCAGAAATTCCTGGTTACCCTGAAGGTTGGGATGATTAAACTCACAAGTATTCCATGTGAAAGAGTGGCATCACCCTCAAGGTGAGTACAAGACCTCTGGAAATAAATCACAAGTAGTTGGGAAGAAAATCTAAACTTTGTGTATGCACAGCTCTTTGTTATTTAAATTGAGCCTATTCCAGGCTTTTCTTGAGTGTGTTTCTCCTGGCTTATTAATCTGTTAAGTTTTACACAATAGAGCTGAAACAAGTTTATGAGTAGCCATCAAAATACAAGCAGGTTGTATTTGGGACTTTCTGGCTGATCATTGTCTATCTAAGCAGGCAGCTTGTTACATTTGGTGGGACCATACATAAAAAGCCAGTGAGTATTTTGTTTTTGTTTTTTTTTAATGAGGACTGGGAAAGGTAGATGATGTTTTTAGCCTTGCAAGAGATTCTGTCAGCTGTGAAAACAACTTTGAGTTGGTTTGCCAAAACCAGAGAACATAAAACCTTAGAATGAGTGCAGAAGACAGATATTGGCTCCTTCAAGGGTCATGTTCCTAGAGAGCTACCCAAGATAGGACGTGTCCCTCCAGAAGGAGTGTGTGTGTCACCATGCACTTTGAGATTGAGGCTAGACATTCACCTGGCATGATTGCTTATAGGTTCTTTATCAGAGGCATAAATCCGAATCACTTGCAGAGTACTTTTCAATGTATATCTGTCAGAGCCCCATTTCCACAAGTGGAGGACACAGCTTTAAAGTGTATTTTAGGGGTAAGTGCTCTGGTCACTTCTGTGTGTCATCTACTCAGAATCAAGCATCAAATGTGAGTTGGAACTTTTTAGTTTTCTTCTCAGGCTGAGGTTCCCCAGGTTTAAGTTCTGGTAATTTTCATGCTGTTTGTGAATTGACTGAGTGTTTCTAGCTGTTGTCCTTGTTCCTTCCTCTGTTAGAAGCATCAAAGCCTAGGGTGTCCCACTAGACGACATGGGCAGGGACATGGCCAGAATCCAAGTGAACAGCCCCATGCAGAGGGGTCTGTGCTGCACATAGGCACCAGGAGGGGGCTGGAGAAGGCATGATGTCCCCTCTGGTCCCCCACTCCTCTCACTACTTTGTCAGTATCACTGAGCTTGGGCACTCAGCTTGTTAAAGAGGAGCTAATCCAACCATTCTCAAAGTTTTTCTAGCCATGGACCCTTTTCATCAGTGGATCTTAATATATGCCTACTGTATACCCAAGGCACCTACCTGAAGGAGCATGGTGCTCTCTGAGCCATGTGAGCTAAGCCTTTTCCTGACACACCCTCTCCAGATCCCATGTCATGATGCCATTTGACACATTTCTGAAGTTTTTTTTAAAAATCAAGCTTATTGGCTTTTTCATATAATCTACCTACAATAAATATAAGTGTGTATTCTGATAAGTATTAACAAATTTATACCTTTGTGTATCCACTATCATATCAAGAAAGAGGACATTTGTACCACTCCAAGAGTTTCTGGATCCATCCATCCTAGTCAATCTTGCAGTCCACCTCCCAGACACAGGTGGCAATGATATGCTTTCTGTCACTGTAAATTAGGTTTGAAAAACTTATTTTGAAATACACTATTCAAGCCTAAGGATGTGCAGACTACAGCCATGCACCAAATCTGGCCACCTCCTATCTTTATAAACTTTTATTAGAACACAGCACACCAACTTACTTTGTATTATCTGTGTCTGCTCCCGTGCTACTGAGATAGAGTTGACTAGTGGCCACAGAGACCATGTGACCTAGAAAGCCTCCAGTGTTTACTGTCTCACTTGATCTAGCTTGTCTCTCCCATTTTACCAAGGAAGAAGGCATTTTTTCCTGTTAGGGCTGGAATGCTGGTCACTTCTCTTTTTGTCCTGTCCTCTGCTTCCCAAGGGAGCTTCTGCATAAGTGATGAGCCATGGTCTTCCCCTCGCTCCAGCCACAGCCTGGCCCCTCAGCCTCTAAATCCCACTGCCTGCAAGTTGCCCATTCTCCTTTTCCCAGTGTATTCCTCTGTAATGACTGTTTTTATTTTTTTCTCCTTAGTGGTATAAGAAGCCAGATTATAATCTGTTCACTCCATATATTCAGCATCGTCAGAAAAATCCAACACAACCATTTTACATTCTTCACCCTAAGTTCATATGGCAGCTTTGGGACATTATCCAGGAGAACACGAAGGAGAGGATTCAGCCAAACCCACCATCTTCTGGTTTCATTGGTACGTTCAGATTAAGAATTGGAATGACTGGGCTGAGGGGGTAAGTGAGGGCGGAAAGAGACCTCATATTTAATAAATACACATGTGATTTAGTAAGAGCAATCAGCAAGCAGCTTGTGGGATTAACAGAGGGAAAGAGAAATACTCTTTCAGTTACCTATTACCATGTAACAAACTGCCCCATAATTTCTAGCTGTCACACAGGAGCGGTTTTATTTTTGTGGGTCAGGACGGACTGGCTGGGTGATTCTTCTGCCCCATATGGCATCGCTGGGTCACTTGGTGGCATTCAGCTGCTTTGTGAGATGACTGCACATGCACGTCTAGCTCTTTCTTTGGCCTGGACAACTCAGAACAACTCAGTTGGGACTGCTGAGTGGGTACTTGCATGGGGGCTCTCTTTCATGGTAGTCCCAAGGCAATGAGGCTTCTTACCTGGAATCTCAGGGATGCTAGGGAGAGTGTTCCAAAAGACGGGGGAACAAGCTGCCAGTTTCTTAAGGCCAAGGCCTGGAGACCCACACAGCATCACACGTGCTGTTCTGTGGGTCAGAGCTGCCTCAGCACTACCAGGTTCTTGTAGAGGAAACACGGGCCTCACCCCTTGATGGGAGGCAGGGGGGGCATGTCAAGGAATTGCTGGCTCTTTGTACCCACTGCCTACTGCAGTCCACATTGCTTTGGGGATGCTGACTGAGGGGCTCATTTTGTGACCCTATGAGGGTAGGGGATATTGCAAGATTACTGGCAGGTAAGGGCTTTGGGGAGACTACTTCCAGCATCTCATTAAGCTGCTTCAACCTGGGCCTTGACCAGCCCTGATCCACAACAGTGGCTTTTATATAATGGGCTTTAGATAGCATGAAAATCACACTTGGCTTGAATTTTTTCAGCCAGGCATTGATCCTGAAAGTTTAAGGTTTTGCCCTGTTTCTTTATCTGTTTTCCGGCTTATCACTCCATTATTTCTTTGATTTTATCTGTATAGGAAAATACCATCACATATCTTATATCCCCCTGGCAATATGAAAGGGTGTAATAGAACCAAAGGATATTGGTTTTGTTGGCACCTCAATTTCAATGAACTAACAACACTGTACTGTCCGTGGGGTGCACAGAGGGTCTTGTCAGTAAGGGGGAGATTTATGGAGACAACACTGGCTTCCAGAAGCAAGGCTTGCAGATTTTGGGATGGCTTTATAATGTTGTAATAATGTAAAATATTTTACCTAGGCTTCAAGGAAAAACTTACCATGTGACTGCATCTTGTTTTCCCTAACCCATGCTTTTTGCCCTTCTTTTAAAGTCATACCTTTATGCTCTTTGTTTCCAAGTCAATCTTTTGAAATCCCATGTTCTTTATCTTTTGTGTAGTTTCCTAGGATCCTGTTGATGTAAGAAAGACAGTATAATCTGGTTTGTCAGTAAAGGGTAAATATAAAATAATGCTTAGATAGTATGATAGAATATGGCACAAATTTAATAAAGTCTATTTTCACTCGACGGCACCTAACAACAACAACAACAATTTTCATTTTGCCACCTTGAATTCCTGTAACTAATATTTGATTAGGGCAAAAGTTTTAAAGCATAGTGGGGAGGAGTGACTGTCAAATATGATTATTATCAACATGTAGTTTTAAAAATTTAAGTTAGATTGTCATAGCCAAGAAAAATACTTTCCCATGTGTTCTTGTTGAAAGAAATCATTCCACACATGGTCAATTTCCTTTCATTGCTATTTACTGAGTACTTGCAGTTTGCAAAAGCTCACGATTGCCTTTATATCTTCTTTCTCATGAAGGGGAATTTGAATTCAATATCATTGTGAGTTGGTAGGTTCGGGTTGCCTGGATTTGAGCTTGATTTCTTCTCTGCCACTCCCTAGCTTTCTGACCTCAGGCAAGTTGTTCAATGCTTTGACATTCAATATCCCAAATGAGAAATGAAAATATTATAAAACCTTCCTGAGAATGAAGGAAGTAGCCAATTTGCAATCATTATTATTTTCTAATACTGTCTTGTCCAATATGGCTATTACCCACATGTGACTAAGTTTCAGTTCATTCTGATTAAATCAGAAGATAATATCTGCTTCTCAGTCCCACTAACCCCATTTCAAAGTCTTATCAGCCACATGCTCCTGTTGGCTGCCATATTGGACAGCGAGGATAGGGAACATTTCTGTCATCACAAAGAGTTGCACAGGATAGCCCTGCTGTGTTTTGCCAGTCAAAACAGAATGAAAAACAGGAAAAGATCATTATGTTCCCAAGGTACAAACTGTGTTCTGTGGGCAAAGATCAAGATGTAATAGAACATGCAGTCTGGCTTCATTAAATTTTCTTGGTGCCCTTGAGCCTCACCGTAGTTAAGTGAGTGAGACCCTAAGGATGGGTGATGGATGACCTTTGCTAGCACCTGTGAGATTCCCTTGATGCTGCTCTTGTAGTCTTTATACTTACTCTTTGATCTGGATCAGAAAGAGGCTGGATTTTATCATTTATCTGATGTTCTTAAATAGCAGTCTAATGATATCACCCACATCTCAATCTGTGTGCTGTAAGAACTTTTATAAAATCAATGAGTTTTTTCCCTTTTATTAAAAATGTTTTCCAGGTGCCCCTTTGTGTCTGAAGGTCATGTTGAAAAGTATTGACATGTGGTCTCAGTGCCTGGTCATCTCCAAGCACTCTGCTTTAATATCAGCTCCTTGGTAAAAGAACCCATGAGAGAACTGCCAGAGGATGAGACTGGTTCAGTTTGCCCAGGTCAGCCTTGTGCCTGGGGAGCAGGTCAGCAAGGTGGTCCTCATCCAGAGGGATCCCCACAGCAGCATCCACCCCTAACCTTCCACTGCATTCACCTGCCCAGGGCTCCCTACATGGAGCAGGAGGATTCACTGTCCTCACCAGCATGCTCATCCATACATGAAAATCATCTTAAATAGGACCAGCTGTACTTCGAAACCCTTCACCCACATTTTCTTATGTTGTTATTAGGTGCTGTCAAGTGGGTGTCAGACTCATGGCAACCCTATGTACAACAGGCAAAACAATATTGTTAGTGCTTCTCTGCTGTTCATAGGGTTTTCAATAGCTATTTCAATGATGGTTTGGGGGGGATAGGTTGCCAAGTCCTTCTTCCAGGCCTATAGCACTTGGTTTTCCCAGGCAGTCTCCCATCCAAGGACTAACCAGGCCCAACCCTGCTTAGCTTCTGAGATCTGACAGGATCAGATGCCACAGTAGTATGGCTGCAGGCACATTTTCTTATACATGTTTAGGAATCTGCACGAGTGAAATGGAAAGACTCTAAAAGTTAAGTATTTTGAACAGGAGAAACATTTCTTTATGTGGAAATGGATCCAGTGGAGGAGTTAGAGTCCCAAAAGATGCTCCAGAACCCTGTGAATGTAGTGCTATTGGTGCTGTGCAAAGGCTTATTACTAGAGCCCGAATTCATCACCCAGGAGGGAGGCAGTGAACATATAAAGGAAGAGTCATCCATTAGATGGTATGAATTGAGCACCTTCTGTGTGCCAGGCACAGAAGTGGGCCTCAGGGATATAGTGTGAGGAAACCAGGCAAAGGTCCTGCCTACCTGATACTTGCAGATGTCAGAGTCTAGGTGGGGGAAGATATTTCCCAGGTCTGTGTGCACAGATAAAATATAATTACAAACTGTGATAAGTGCAATTAAAGGAAAGAGCAGGATGCATTAAGAGCTGAGCAGTGTCTGTTTTACCCATCACTGTGTTCTTATTCTTAGCCTGGGACATATATTTAAAAATTATAGGTAGCCCTCCATGTCTGTGGGTTCCACACCCATAGATGCAAGCAACCACCAATTGAAAATACTGAAAAAAGTAAATTCTGACTGTACTGATTAGGGACAGATTTCTTTGTGTCATTATTTCCATAAATAATACAGTGTGATATTTATTTACATAGCCTGTACATTGGATTAGTCATCTAGAGATGATGTGACCATTACCGGAAGACATGCAAAGGTTTTAAGCCAATACTATATACCATTGTATAAATGAGCTGAGCATCCTTGGACTGTAATTCCTACAAGGGGCCCTGGAGCCAATCTCCCTAAAATACTAAGGAATGACTATATTTGGTGAATGAATGTTACAGTATATCCTAGTTGAGTAGTTCTCAAAGTGTAGTATGCATCACAATCACCCATAAGGTTTGTGTATTAGTGATCTACTGCTGGAAAGTAAAACTTAGCTACTGAAAAGAACAACAAACACTACTTGTAAAGTTTCAGTAATCTAGGGGCATATTGGCTGGATAATTCTGGCTCATAGTCTCTCAGGAGGTTATAGACAAGCTGCCTAGAGTAGGCTTCCAAGATGACTCACTTACATGGCTGTTGCCTGTGGGCCTCAGTCCTTCCACAGGGCTGCTTAGGCATCCTCACAACATATCAGCTGGCTTCCCAAGAGTGGGGGATCTGAAAGTGAGGAAAGGGGAAGCCACAATGTTTTTATGATGCTATAAACTATCAATTAGATTTGCTGCATTCTATTTGTTACAGGAATCAGCACCTTTATTGTAGGAGGGAACTACACTGAGGTATAATCAGTAGGCAGAGTTGGGAGTCATTTTGAAGTGTGACTACCACAGATTTTCAAACCAGATCCCTGGGCTGGCCCCCAGGGATTCTGAATAGGTGGAGGTGGTAAGAAATTTTATTTCAAAGTTCTTGAGTGCTGTTGATGCTGGTCCTGGGACCACACTTTGAGAATCACTTTTTTAGATCTTCAGATCTCAAAGTTGGAGAGAACTGTAGAAATATGGTTTCACAGCTTTGGTAGATGTACCAGCAAGGTGATGTGCCTTGGGTTCAGTAGGTGGACCCAGAATTCCTACTTCCCACTTGTCCCTACCGAAAGCTTATTTATTGCAATGTTTTAGTTTTGTTGATTTTTGTTTTATGTTTTGTTTTAATTTTGTTTTTTTGTTTGAGACAGGATCTCCTTATGTATCCCAGGCTGGCCCTGAATTGGTGATCCTCCTGCCTGTCTCCCTAGTGCTAGGACTACAGGTGTTGCACCACTAAGGCCACCATATATTAATGTTTAAACACAAGTAGAATGGTTACTTTTATTTGTGTTTAGTGAAAACTATGAGGTAGCTAGGTGTGGTGGCTTGCACCTCTAATCCCAGCAAGTCAGGAGATGAAAGCAGGAAGATGATGAGTTTGAGGCCAGAGGCAGCCTGTGCAACTTAACGATACCCTGTCTCAAGATAAAGGAAAGTCAGTCTGGTGATACAGCCCAGTGGTTCAGCACTTCCAAAGTACGTACAAGGCCCTAGGTTCAACTCCCAACCAAATACCACAAAAA
>VMDO01001172.1:0-45000 GCA_007922755.1 Pedetes capensis
AAATCAGTATGGAGGTACCTCAAAAAACTAAAAATAGAACTACCATATGACCCAGCTATAACACTATTGGGAATTTACCCAAAGGGAGATGAGTCATCATACCATAGAGACACCTGCATCTCCATGTTCAATGCAGCGCTTTTCACAATAGCAAAGATATGGAATCAACCAAAGTGCCCCTCAACAGAAGAATGGATAAGAAAGTATAATGGTGCTCCTTGAACCCCTCATTAGCTTAATTAATCATCAGCTCAAGCCAATGTCCTCTTATTGCATATCCTTCACTTCTAATAATTTAAGGGAAATATCAGATTTCATTTATTTTATCCCTAAATATATTGATACCTTGGCATTTGAACTGCTCTGTGCTCAAACATTCCGTCCTTGACCGGTGTTTTCCAGAAAATTTTGGTTCGGTGCTCAACCACTCAGCACTCAACCATTGTGCTAAAATTGCATGAGATGCCCTGCTTACCCGTGAAACAAATGAAGAAGATGTCACTTTGCAAGCAATTTCAAGCAGTAAAGATCTATCCTGGTGCTGTGTTTATGTTCTCATTTTTTAAATGTACAAATACCTATGTATACCATACAGTCATCATGGTGCCTAGAAAATTTCTAGCACTAAAATTGAAAGAGAATGGCAATTGAATTAGAAAAAACAATTTATTGCTAAGTATTCGAGGAACATATGTGTCTGAATTAGCCACTCAGCATGGTGCTAATATATTTACATTATTTCTTATTTCTTATGGGGTGGAGGTTAGAAGAATTCAGCACACACCTTGATCAGCACTAAACCAGTCATCCCGAATTGACTGTGGTCCAATGCCAAGGTACCAATGTACTTCAATGTGTTTCTCTAACACACAGTGTCCAAACTTTTGGCTTCCCTGAGTGAAGAGGAATTGTCTTGGGCCACACATAAATAATACACAAAACAAAACAAAACAAAAAAACCCTTGTTTTATTTTTTTAATATTTTTATTATAAAGTTTAGAGAAATTAGAACAATATAAAACTAGTGGAAAATTTAACCCTGTTCTTGAACAACTAATCTATCAATATCTATCAACCACCAATAATCTATCAATCACCATGGAAGTGGTTGCAAATCTTAATGAGTTCTCAAGTAAATTTTGCAATGGTCAATTTGCAGCATCTGCAACTGGGTTGAATTAGACTTTCAAAAATATTGTAAGCAATTGTCACATTTTACTTGCCAAGTTGCCCAGAGCTCCATTGCTGATGTGCACATACCTGGCTTTGAACAGTTTTGAATCACTTCATATTCAACCTGATTATATTCAGATGACAAGGTGGCAGGCTACAGAAATAACCTGACTCATGTTACTGACTGTGACATATTTATGCTTATTTTAAGATTAGAATTTGATACTGTGGCCCACCCTAGTTTGTTCTAAAGAAGCATTGGGTGTCATTCTGTAAACATGCACAGTATCACTTTGGAACTTCAAAACTGAAACTATGCATGGGGTCACAGAAAATAACCTTAAAAAATACATGGTGTTAAAGATTTTGTGGGTCCACATTACTCGCTATGCTGGGATGGTTGAGGCCCATGGGCCATGGGTTGGACATGCCTAACCTAAAACATAAGAACTATCTTAGACAACAAATAATCCAATACACAAGTGGGCAAAGGAACTGAATAGACAGTTCTCATATGAAGAAGTTTGTAAGGCCATGAAACACATGAAAAAATGCTCAATATCCCTAGCCATTAGGGAAATGCAAATCAAAACAACTGAGATTCCAATTTAAGAATGGCCAGGATCAATAAAACAAATAACAACAAATGCTGTCGAGGTTGTGGAGAAAAGGGAACCCTCTTACACTGTGGGTGGGGCTATAAATTGGTTCAATCACTTTGGAAGTCAATATGGAGATACCTCAGAAAACTAAAAATAGAACTGCCATATGACCCAGTTATACCACTACTGGGAATATACCTAAAGGGAGACGAGTCAGCATACCACAGAGACACCTGCATCTCCATATTCAATGCAGCACTTTTCACAATAGCAAGGATATGGAATCAACCAAAGTGCCCATCAACAGAAGAATGGATACAAAAATTATGGTACATATTCACAATGGAATACTACTCAGCAAATAAAAAATGAAATAATGTCATTTGCAGCAAAATGGATGGAATTGGAGAACATCATCTTAAGCGAACGAAAACAAGCCCAAAAAGGGAAATACTATATGTTCTCATTCACATATGGGAGCTGAATCAAACTTAAAGGAAGAAAAAAATCCTGCACGTAAACTGAAACAGAATAAAAAAAAAATTAAACTTAGTGTAGAAGGGCCAAGTTAAGGAGTGGAAAGAAGGAGGGAGGGCTCTAACAAAGGGAAGTGATGACTGGAGAAGTTGGGAGAGAGGAGAGGGTCAAGGAGGAGGGATGAAGGGGGAGAGCTCAACCTCAATGTAAACAGCACAACTTTATGAGTATGGTGGACAAAAAGGGGGAAGATAGGGGAAAAAATCCTATAAGGATAGATAATAATAATAATAATACCACCAAAGACTCACATTAATGTAAATGGACTAGATCACTCATCTAATATTGCTGAGAATGTAAAAAAGGTAGATCACTATAGAAGAAAGCTTGGTCTTAAAATCAGGATGTACATATATAGATAAATATTCTCAAAAAAAGATATAAAAGTAGAAAGGAAACCATTGGTGGGGGGGGCAGGGAGAAGGGATAGGGGAGGAGGATCATGAGAGGATAAGGGGGAAGTTATGTGAGCAATGTACAATAAAATACATATATGGAAATGTCAGAACGAAACCCATGTCATAATGAGACCCATTAAGTTATACATTAAAAACTTCCAATAAAATAAAAAGTAAAAAAGAACTGTCTTAGAAAAAAAACCATAATATATTATCACTTCAATATGCTAATAATTCTTTAATGACATCAAATATTCATTCAGCATTATATCTCTAATTGTACAAGTCCTTAATTTTTTTGTATAGTTTAAGTCTTCATTCAAATAAGGTGCTCACCTTGTAACTAGTTCCTTAATGTTATTTTATTGTTTGTACTCTTTGAGGACATTAAACTTAACTGTTTCTTAGGTCAAACCTGATATATATCTTCAAAACTGGGAAATTTTATTTAAGGCACAATTTTTTTTGTTAGTTTTTTAAGACAGAGTGTTACTATATAGCCCAGGCTGTCCTTAAATTCATGATCTTTGTGGTTCAGGCTCAGAAACACTGAGCATACATAGGTACATCAAAAAGCCTGATAGTTGTCTTTCTGGGTCTGGCTTATTTCACTTAAAATGATGGTCTCTAGTCCTGTCAATGACACAATATCATTCCTCTTTATTGCCAAGTAAATCTCCATGGCATATATATACACCACATCTTCTTTCTCCATTCATCTGTCACTGGACATCTACATTGATTCCATATTTTGGCTATTGTGAATAATACCACAATAAAAGTGGATAAGCAGGTATATCTATGATATGTTGACTTAGATTCTTTTGGGTAGATACTGAGTGTGGTATAGATGGGTCAGATGGTAGTTCTACTTTTAATTTTTTGAGAAACCTCCATACTGATTTCCATAGTGGCTGCATTAATACATTCCCACTAGCAGTGTACTAGAGTTCCTTTTCCCCTGCATCCTTGTCAACATTTGTTGTTGTTTGTTTTTCTGATGCTAGATATTCTGACTGGGGTGGGATGGTATCTTGATATACTTTTGATTTTCATTTTCCTGATAGCTGAACATTTTTTCATATACTTATTGGCCATTCGTATTTCTTCTTTTGAGAACTGTCTGTTCAATTTATTTGCCCATTTTTGATTGGAAAATTTGCTTTCCTGGTGTTTAATTTTTTGAGTTCTTTATAGACTCTAGATATTCATCCCCTGTCTGACATATAGCTGGCAAAGATCGTCTCCCATTCTGAAAGACAAATATCACATTTTCTCTCGTGTGTATATGTGTGTGTGTGTGTGTGTGCACGTGTGTGTGTATCTGTGTGTGTATGGTATTTTAATATATGTCATGAAAGTAGAAGGGAGGCTATTTGGGGGAACAAAGGGAGCTAAAAGGGGGGAAGAGGTAATATAAATGAAAAGGGTAATAGGGGAAAGAGAAATGTCACATGTTTTCTCTCATAGGCAGAACATAAATTTAAATATATGCATTTATATAAGGGCTGGAGTTTAGCTCAGTTGGTAGAGTGCTGCTCCACACTCTCTGAGAACCGGGTTTAATCCCTAGCACTGCAAAAATGGGAGAAGGACATGGCAATCCACTCCCGAAGCAATCCTGAAACAATCAGCCATTGAAAACTCTATGAAGGTCGCTGTGAGTCAGACCTGACTCAATAGCCCACAACAATTTATGTATGGGTGTGGGGTTCAGCTCAGTTGATGGAGTGCTGCTCTGCACTCTCTGAGACCCTGTGTTCGATCCCCAGCACAACATAAATGGGAGAAGGACCTGGCAACCCACTCCCAAAACAATCTGCCACTGAAAACCCAACGAACAGTGGAGAAGCACTGACATAGTGGTGGAGATGGCACAGTGTGGGGAGTTTCGTTCTGTTGTATATAGCTTCTCTACGAGTCGGACCCAACTCAGCAGCACCTAACAACAACATACAAGGCATGCAAGCAGAAGAGGAACCATTTGTGGAAAAGAAGGGGATTAGTTGGGGTAAGGGAGGACATGAAAAGGTAATAGGAGTTGAGCACAAGCAATCCACGATAATATGCATATATTGTTGTTGTTGTTGTTGTTAGGTGCCATAGAGTCAGTATCTGACTTATAGCGACACTCACAGGGTTCTCAATGGCTGACTGTTTCAGGATTGCCTTGGGAGTGGACTGCCAGGTCCTTCTCCCAATATGCATATATAGAAATGTCATAATGAAATGCATCAATCAGTACAATAACTAAAAAATAATTTTAAGTCTGACAAAGGCAGAACTCATGAGAGGTCATTCAGTGAGAAACATTTCTTAGCTGATAGTCTAAGAAAAGCATCTGACACAGTTCATTTTAGGTCCAGCTGAAGAAGACCCAACTCCGAACCTACCTCTATTCCAGAGCAGCCAAAAGCCACCGGATGGACTCCATTTTCCCCTGGGCCTGGTCATAGTAAAGCATGGGCTTCCCTGCCATATTGGTAATCTCTTGGTTTCATTAAATTTGAATGAATGATTATGAATGAGTGCATAGAAACAACATGTACTTTATGATTAATGATCTAAAACTACAGAATAGCCACCTGTCTTCTTCATGGAAGGCTTGCAGGAGTCCATGGAAGATCTTCTTGGGCTAAATTCTTACCCATCAGCGGATGCTACCAGAAATTGCACTAACATAGTTTCACATTGCCATTTTTCCACACTTAGAGGACATAAACAGGGCAGCCTGGGTCATACAGTGGTGAAAGACCTGGAAGCCAGGCAGGGGCCTTGGAAACCAGAGAGGTCATGACAGGGAGAGGGAGCAGGAGAAAAGTTCCTCCCAGGTCTTTAACTCCTCGGCTGCTTTGTTCAGAAGCTTTCAGTGCAGCTTAGTCTCTCTCTGACTCGAACCACAAGCTAAGTTTTCTCCACAGGAGAAACAGCTTCCTCCTTTCTCTACTAGAATCCTTTTTTCCACATGTGGGTTGAATTTCATTTTACTATCCAGGAAAAGGCTTTTTTGCCACATTAACTTTCTATTGAAAGGAAAGTTAACTGACGTGTTTGATGTTGGCAGGTGCTGTCCAGTCAGGTCTGACTCATAGGGTTTTTGATGGCTGATTATTTCGGGATTGCTTCAGTAATGGGCTGTCAGGTCCTTCTCCCATTTTGGTGGAGCTGGGAATGGAACCTGGCTCCTCAGAGAGTGCAGAGCAGCATTCTACCAACTGAGCTAAACCCAGCCTGACAGTTTCTTATTTTAATCCTCATTTAACCATCATAAAAATTACTTGATATAGATAATTCATTTTTCTAAGTTTATAAGTGGGGATTTGGGTATCTATACACATTATATGTGTGGTAAACCTGGTTCAATACACTTTTACCTAATGCCAAAGTCTTGGAGCTTCTCTATACTAGCACTTTCCAAGCTCTGGGTAATGACTTATTACTGAGTTCTAAAATCAACACTATGGGGTCTGTTACTATTGTTGTTAGGTGCCATCAAGGCAGTGTCAAACTCATAGTGACGCTATGTAGAACAGACAAAACACTATTGCCAGTGCTTCTCTGCTATTCATAGGGTTTTCAATGGCTGATTGTTTTTTGGGAGTGGGTTGTCGGGTCTGTCTCCCAAGCCTACAGCACCTAGTGTTCCTAGGTGGTCTCCCATCCAAGTACTAACCAGGCCCGACCCGCTTAGCTTCCAAGATTTGATGGGATCATATGCCACATTGGTATGGCTGCAGGCTATGGGACCTGAGTAACATCTTTAAGTTCTAGTGTCATAGAAAATGTGTCATAAGTACTAAAGATAAATAACATTTTGGTGAAACTTTAACTGTAGTTCCATTTATGCTGTGAGTATTCCTATCTGACTGTGAACTCTGGGTTGATGTCCTCCTAAAATGTAGGAAATACGCCTTGCTGGGCCTAGCTAAAGTGTGACAACTCTCTGTTACTCGATCCCAAGGCTTTTCTGCACTACTGGCATTTGGAGCTGGTTAATTTTTGGTTCTGAGAGGCTGCCCTGAGCATTTTAGCATATCTACTAAACAGCCTCCAGTAGTACTGTTTTGTAGTTTCCCCCTATCCCCCACAAAGCATAACACCCAGATACATCTTAGTTGTTGTTAGGTGTTGTCCAGTTGGGTCCAACTCACAGAATGAAACACTCCCCAACACTGTGCCATGCCTGGCACTATGTCAGTGCTTCTCTGCCATTCATAGGGTTTTCAATGGCTGATTATTTTGGGAGTGGGCAGCTGGGTCTTTCTCCCATGCCTACAGCACCTGGCATTCCCAGGTGGTC
The DNA here is from genome assembly GCA_007922755.1 of Pedetes capensis. Taxonomy (NCBI): domain Eukaryota; kingdom Metazoa; phylum Chordata; class Mammalia; order Rodentia; family Pedetidae; genus Pedetes; species Pedetes capensis. The sequence continues at coordinate 7,011 of VMDO01001172.1, forward strand.
TCCCATCCAAGTACTAACCAAGCCTGACCCTGCTTAGCTTCCAAGATCAGGTGTGACTGGACACCAGGGTGGTATGGCCATAGAAAGATACATCTCTAGACTTTGCCAAATGTCCTCTAGGGGGCCAACCCACCCCTGACTGAGAACCTCTGCTCTATTCCAAGCTGCTTGGGAGAATGGCACATGGAACAGAGCCAAAAAGACCACTTCTGCCAGTGACCAGACACATTCAGCAGTGGGGTAAAGTGAGTTATATCAGGAGTGAGGACAGAAAAGTACAGGGTTCACTAAAAAGGAAGGGTTGAACTACCTAGACTCAGGGAGGGACAATTTCAGTCCCATTCTGTCATTAGATCTCTTTTCTGAAAACACTCAAAAATGTTTCCACAAGATTTTTTGGTTGTTCAATATTTAGCATATATATATTTCTCTTTTCATACCACTTTTCAAAATATGTGAGTGAAACTTGAATGTTTTATATCATAATGGCTTAAATGTGCCAGGGGAACCCTCCTTTATCTTTCTTTGATGCCTTCTGCCTACTTTACATGTAAATGTATTTGCCTTTCTAAAATGGTCCCTTGAAACTTCTTAACTAACCCCCATGGAGCAGTTCCCATGTATCAAGTAAAGGTGATGGCTGGCAGGGAACAGCATGCCAGCGTGATTTGGTCCCTTTCCTAAAGGAACGTAGTACTGGTCAGAACCATGGGTTTGTGGACACCTGACAGCAGAATGTGTCCTATAGTGGTAGTACTGTGTTGGTTCCTGAGTTTTCTTCCAAAGTATCACCATTTTCTTACCCAAGTAAGTCTGAACCAAGGGAGAGGACTACCAGCCTGAGAGTTAATGTCCTGCCTTTTCCACCCAGGTGGGCTACTCCCAACCTATTAGCATCATCCAAACTCAGCAGCTTTCTTACTCTGCAGATCTACCCTCCTACACTTAGATTAGGGTTGCTCCTCACAGGTATTTTAAAAAGCTGTTTGCAGCATATTATGAAGTACTTGTTCTCCGTGACATTTCAGTATCTTCTGCCATGGGCACTGTGCTTTTATTTTTCCTATGAATCCTGGTTTCATCCACATAGCTCCAACACCAGTGTGACTTTTCACAGAGTTTCTCTGAGATTCTGCAGAAGACCTTTGTCTTATTCTTTTTATGTTGGCACTTATTCTAGAACACTACTGACTCTTGTGATCTTACATCTTACTTCATATCTTTATGTGCCTTATTTTATTGTTGTTAGGTGCCGTTGAGTTGGTGTCTGACTCATAGCAACCCTATGTACAACAGAGGAAACACTACTGTCGGTGCTTCTCTGTTATTCATAGGGTTTTCAATGGCTGATTGTTTTCTGGGAGTGGATTGTCGGGTCTGTCTCCCAAGCCTATAGCACCTGATGTTCCCAGGCATTCTCCCATCCAAGTACTAACCAGGTTAGACCCTGCTTAGCTTCTGAGATATGGTGGGATCAGATGCCACAGTGGTACGGCTGCAGGCATTATGTGCCTTACAGAAATTAATTATATGCTCCACTGATATATCTGGCACTCTCCTCAAGAATTCTCAAGTTATGTAGAAAGAAGGGATCTGAGCAGTCAGGTAGCCCTCCCTCCAAATTTATGAACCCTAGAATGAGCATGTTTACCAGCTAGCTGCTTAGTGAACAAGTCTGGATTTAAACCTAGTTCTTCTGACATTCAGACTATTTTCCTCCTGCTGTATCTTATTGAATTTTTGCAGCCTGCAAAAATTACTGTTATTTTCTGCCATCCCACTCTCGAATTTTGAGCTCCCAGGAAGTACAGAGGTCCTTTAGCATGTTGGGCAACATTAGCATACAGTCCAAAGATAGCAAAAGGTTTGATAACTCAAAAGCCACATTTTTAAAAGAGCATTTACTCCAGAGGGCTCAGCATTTAAGAACACAATTAGTATACAGTAATTGAATAACCTAGGATCATGGTAATAAAATAATGATTCTGATTATGAAATCTGCTATTCTAGTATTAACAGAATTATCAAAGCAATAGTAGTTTCCTGTATAAATAGAAACAGATTGGGCAAAAAGGGGGAGGAGTGTTTTGGCACTGTAGCTGGGATGAGTTTTTAACTTGGTAAAAAAAAAAAAAAAAACAACAATTAATCTGCAAATCTTCTATTGGACCAGGAACACAGCAGTTCAGGAGAAGGGCATTGATGTTCTTAAGTTTTCCCTAGAAAGAAATTCAGATCTACTTGTCTTACTGTCCTAAAAATCTTGAACATTTAGATGCTCCTGCAACTATGAGACTTCAAACCCTTTCCACCCTTTGGACTCAGCAACACTGAGGAGGAGGAAGGGGAAGAAGGAAGAAAAAGAGAGGGAGGAGGAGAGGAAGCAGGAAGACGAGGAATGGGAGATGGAAGGAAGAGGAGCAGGAAATGAAGAAAACAGGAAGGAGGTGGAGGAGAAGAAATAGGTTGCTACTTAGTGCCCAGTTACAAAGCAACTCATAGGCACAATCAGCAAATGCATATGGAGGTGTATATTTAGCTTTTCACTAGCAGCCATTAATGACTGGTTTCCACACTGGAGATTCAGCTGCACAAGACACAAGAGGCAAACAACTGCCCAGATACATCTTTTCATAGGAAACCTCAAGTGCATTATCAAATTTAAATCCAGTGCAATTATGTGTTGCCTCCTTAATTACATGAATGCATCATTTTCTCTTTCTCTCTCCCCCCTCACCACCCCTCCTCCTGAGAAAGTCTCTCTATGTAACTCAGCGTAACCTTGAATTCATGCTCCTCCTGCTTCAGCCTTCTAAATACTGGGATTACAAGCATGTTCCACTGTGCCCAACAAATACATCATTTTCAATAGAGTACAGCTTTTTGGTAAGCTGCTATACACCCCAAGGCCCAGACTGCTGATAATGAGACCACACTTACTTTTCTGGTGTCAAATTCTCTGCCCTCATTTTTTAAATTCTTGGTCATTATGTTTCCTTAAAGAACTTACAAACAATGCACATGCAGAGGCCAGGGATGCCTCAAAATATCTTACAATGGACAGGCCAGGCTCCCACACAATCCAAAAGGGCAGTCATGCTGAGGTTAAGAACTCTAGACCTTGCCGTTCTCTTGGTTTGCCAAAAGATGACTGAATCCCGGAAAGAAGATGTGACTTGTCGTCTACCTAAATAATGAAAACCTACTTCTCCTGACATGTATACTAACATACTTCTACGACAATAAATGTCGATTTTTAATTTTCACAGCAGCCATTGAAAACCCTATGAGGGTCTCCATGAGTTGGACTTGAGAAGGCACCTAACAACAAGTACCATTACAGTATCACAATTCACACGTGTTTGTTGTTAACTTCTACAGCAAAAGCACCTTTAATATAAACTCCCACCCTTCACTGGTCCTAATTTCAGTCTGTGTGAAAGGCTACTATCTTTCTTTCCTCCTCATGATGAGCTAGGGGAAAAGAGGTTTAAAATACAGGGTCATGGAGTTTGGTCAAACAGCTGCCCCGAGGCACAAAACTCAGAGCTCAGATGTGCTGATCACCAGTTTCCTGGGGCATGAAAAAAAGCTTTAAAGCTGTTTCACCTGAGCCCCTATTGTGCCCCAGAGGCTGGGGGCCTGCCCTAAATTAGAGCATGAGCACAAGGAAAAAAGTCTTTCCCAGAAAGTGAAAGCAGTAAAGCATGAAATATCACAAGCTAATCTGGTCCTTCCTCTACAAGAGACCACCAAAAGAGGGGCTGCGCTTTTTTCTGAGTGAGGGGTAGAAAGGAAAGATGCCCTGTCTTTCAGACAGGCTACAGGAATCTTCTTCCTAACTTTTCAAGTTGTCTCCCTTGTGCTGGAGCATAAGAAATAAAGCCTCCACTGCTGCATCACAGTGTCTCTGGCTAATTCTTCTAGCAGAGGTCACAAAAACCCATGAGCCAGTAACAATGACCTTAGTTCTTCTCATACTGTTAAACGCTTGTGTCCTCACTTTCTAAATTCTAACTTTTCTGAACAGATGTATCCAATAAACTGAATCAACAATTTTTCACTGTCCTCTAAGCATACCCCGAAGGCATCATATGAGTATAAAACAGACTTTTTCTTCTGCTAAGGACACATTTAAAAATATTTTCTAGTTATCTAAAAGGGAGGATATGAGAATTTGAAGGAAAATTACTGATTAGACCAGTACTTATCTGGTCAAAGAATGATTCCTTTTAGCTCCACAATAGGAAAGAGCAGATGTGTTTATAAGCTATTTATTGGTCAGAATAACTCCTTCCCACTGAAGGAGGAGAAGTCCAATTAGGGAAAAGTCACTCCCACAATGTTGGGGTGGGGGAGATCCGCTGGTTCCTTCCTAGATTAGAAAGAAAATGCTAAATCATCCTTACATTGTAAAGTAATTGATTAATATGTTACTTCTCAAGGTTGGCAGTGACAGCTTAAGCAAAACATTTCGATTGATTTTACTCTCTCTGCTTGTGAGCAGAGACTTTTAGAACAACCTGCTGGAGTTTTCATGAATGGAATGCAAATGAAAATCTTCCACTGTAGGGTTAGCCATGTAAGCCAAGAAGTCATAAACACAAAGATAGTTTTATCCCTATGCAGAATTGATTTGCAAATGGGAACCCTAGCTCAGTTTAGAACCCAGGAACACTGTAACAAGGTTAAGTAGGATTATGGTTTCTATAACAAAGAGGATGTTAGTATGCACAGCAGCTTCACATTATTTGGGCAGGATAAGCAGGATTAAGGCAAATTCCGGAAAAATCAGAATGGGCAGATATTCTGAGACATTCTGTTGGAGTGTGCAGGTTAAGAAACAACAGGACCCGTCTGGTATTTCTTAAACCTCACAGAGTATTGTTAGATTCTGCAAAATAATTCCCTTGGGACAATTCACTGCACAGCGTGATGAGTGTGTGGCAATTTATCCCCTTAGTAAAATCTTACAAAAGGATTTTTGCTCTTTTTGACCATTCTGCCACCATTTTGATGTTTATATTTTCCCCTTGTCATGAAAAACCTTCAACAAAGACGATGCAGGTGAAGTTAGTGTTTCCTGATACTCAGAGGAAACCCTAGTGTTCTGGGATGTTTCATTCCCAGAATTTAGGTCCCACAGAGCAGAGAGCGATTTGGTGATTGCAGGAGACTGCAGGGGAAAAAAGCATTTAAAGAAAGATGAGGCCAAACTGAAGGAACAAAGAGACTTCACCTTACCTGGGCAAGTCAACTTCACAGAGGGATTGTTGTGGTTCAGGCTGTACTGATACTGTCCTTTCTCATCCAAGTTGGAGAGGGTCCTTGATGAGATGTTGTTTTCCCAAAGAGTCACTAGGCTGTAAATTATAGGAAGGGTGTTCTTTATCTTCCAAGATCACACTGTGAAATATTTTTCTAAAGGGTAATTTTAAAAAAATTTTTATTTTTGTTGGTGCTGAGGATTGAACTCAGGGTCTGGAGCATGCTAAGCACACACTTTGCCACTGAGCCACAGCCCAAACCAAGAGTACTTTTTATCAACAGCCTTAATGAACTTTTCCTAATGTATAAGAATTTTCCTTTGTGTTTTTAAGAGCCTGAGATGACCCAGGAAAAATGTGTAAATCTTTGTTACAATTTTAAATACAGAAGGATGACTTTTCCCCGCTGAGAGAAGCCTTACATTTGGCAAAATTATGGAAAGGTTACTAGGCCACCAGTGTTAAGAGTCTGCAGATTTTACCAAATGAGTTTTTATAATAAATGGTCTAGAAGTGGCCAGACTCTACAAATAGTTTTGTATGATTTTTCCGTAAAATGGGAACTTCCATCACTATATAATTTCTGAATTTGGGATTATTATTCTTATCACTTTTGAAGCACTTTACTAATTGCCCTACCCTTAGCTCAACTACAAGTAGAGACTTTGATTCAATGAGAAGACTTAAAAATCAATACAGCAATGGTATAGTTATATGAATGTAACTTAAAGAAGATTGTTGTTGTGAGGTGGTGTCAAGTCAGTATCCAACTCATAGTGACCCTACATACAACAGGCAAAACAGTATTGTTACTGCTTCTCTGCTATTCATAGGGTTTCCAATGGCTGATTGTTTTTTGGGAGTGGGTTGCTGGGTCCTTCTCCCAAACCTACAGCACCTGGTGTCCTCAGGCAGTCTCTCATCCAACTACTAACCAGGCCTGACCCTGCTTAGCTTCTGAGATCTGACAGGATCAGATGGTACAGTGGTATGATTGCAGGCTACAGAAGATTAAGCACTATTTAAAAAAAATGTTTTTCCCTGTAGTATAACACATCAAACAAGCAGAGTTTCATATGTTTTCTCTGATTTCTAAGGGTTCTCCAGAATGTTTAAAATTAGTTTGAAGGCAAAAAACTTATCTTTGGAATTTGATTTTGGAAAGTTTGCCAAATCGTGAAACATTTGATCAAAATAGAATCATATGTCACTGTGGAAATAATAAATTTATTTAATAGCAGTGATTTAACCAGAGTTATAAAGCAAGCTCAACCAGCTATACAATGATTATGACTTTAAAACAAATAGATAAAGCAATCTTAACTCTTTTAAGACTCATTTTTTAAGTAATCAAAACTTAAGAATGACAACAAGAAACAAAAGAAATTTTAACAAAACACACAATCTTTGTTTTTTAGGCTAGTTACCAAAAGGGAAAGGAAAACCTCTTGCACTGTGAAAGTTTCTCCTGAACAGAAGCTGGCTTAGGTCATTTGGAAGCCCAACCTGATCAACTAGTGCCTTAAGGAGGGGTATATGTGACGCTGAATCAGTAAAAGCACATGAAATGGTCTGATTGCATGGAATAAGTCAGATACATCAAGAAAGCCAAGAGTAAAGAATCAAGTTATTTTAGGTCTTTACCACAAACACTTTTACTATCAGGCCTTAATAGCAGTGTTAGATTGGGGAAAAAGAAAATACTTTTGGAAGTTGACTCAAGAGTTGAGGGAGTCACCAGTTCCATGCAAACTAGAAAGCAGGAAAAGCTTAAGATCAGAAGATGGTTGGAAAATTAAAAACAATCAGATTTTACAATTAAAAGTCAAACTTAAAAGTTTTTACTACACGCAGATAATATTGTAAGAAAATCTTGTTGCTTTAAACATAGAGAATTAGATTTTGGGTTTATCTTAATGTATTAGTGCTTAATCTTTAGAAAAAGCCATAAACAATTTTCTTTTGATTATAACCAACTTGATCACATACAAATTTTCTTTTGTAAGATTTCTCCTTAAGATACATTTGTTATTTACTTAAACTTTTAGTTTTGTCTTATATCTATATTTTTCATTCTGGAAGAATCTAGTCATTTAACCTTCTGACAAAAATTTTATTCCACCGTATAAAAATCTTTCTGCTACAAAAAACTAATGTCTTTATCTTCTCCACTTTCTGTGTCAAAAATATATCTTCATACTCTGAAGTTGTACTGAATTCAGAGCAAAACAGAAGGAGAGAGCAAACTCTGAAAGGATTTTTTTAATAATTGAGATAATTGTTTTCAACTCAAGAATTACTTTTTGTGAGGGATGTAATAGTTGATTTGCCATTTCAGTTTATTTTCCTTTTATAAAGTACTAGTTTATTTTGTTTGGTTTTACTTGTTTTTCCAAATGAGTGGACACATAAACTAACTTAAGGGTGTCAAAAGATCCCCAAGTTATTTCAAGTTGTCACTGGTTGTGTGGTAATCTGTGACAAAACCCACAAGAAGCTAATACTCCACCTTCTCACCAACTACTGCAGGATTATACTGAAGCAAATGGCAGACACCACATTATTTTTTTCTGTAAATAGTAGTACTATCACTTTTTGTCCCCAATCGGGATCTTTTCTCTCTCAGAATCATGGAACCAGTAATAAAACCAAGAGCTGAATGAACAGTGCAGGAAAGTTTATTCTCTGGCAAGACAATAGAGACATAATTCCTAGATCAGCCTCTCATCCCGACAGAGGCTGGGGGTCCTTTTAAGAGTAAGGAGAGAAGGGAGGGCTTTAGGCAGGAGGATGACTTAGGGCTGTGTCCGGGGAGGGAGTGAATAGCACGTCCACACAGCATCCTTGATAGCTGAGGCTGGTTTTGCTGGCCTCCATCCTGCATCCTGTTTCCTAGCAGCTGTTAAGGTCTCAGATGTCTGTGAGGCTGGTTGGTTGGCATCTTGTCTGAAACAGAACACAAGTTAGCAAAAAGGGTTGTTTCTTAGGGTTTCAGAGGGTGGTTTTCCCGGGGACATTAATACTCATATCTAAAATGTAAAGACTCTTTCCCCCAAAACATGATCACCCTATTTTCCTACCACACCAACATGTTGTAATTCCTTACATTCAGCAAGTATTCTGCATTCAAATTTCTTAAATGATCTCATATGGATTTCTTTACAGTTGGATTATTGGCGTTAGAATCCAAACAAGGTCCATGCAAAACATGTGAGGGATACAAATAAATGTGTTTTGTAGAATTAGATGAATCAACATAGAGTCAGGTAGAGGGCGCAGGGATGTTCCAGGAGATCTCAAAGTCTAGAGTGAGGAAGCAACAGGTGTGTATGTGCTGTGAGGGCAAAGGGTCACTGAGAGCAGAGGGTGGCCCTGCTTGTTCTTCATTATTTTTCCACCTCCTACAGTTTGAAACAAAAGAAATGAAGATCTCTCATAATAGGTACTTGGAACCCGATAATGAATTGCACCACATCAGGGCTGCATTCCTTACACTCTGGATAAGTTTGCCCCATGACTGGAGTTGGCCAATAGTACGTAGAATTGGTTATGAACTCTTCCATGCTATGGGGAAAATAATTGGCAAAACTGGTAATATTGGGTCTGCCAGTGGGTCTTGGGGATGTAACAGGATGAGAAAGGCAGAGAGACGTGACTGAGATGAGATGACTCTGTCAGAAACTCTGGCTTTAGATTACATAGGTCATTTGCTGTATGAATCTCATGAGGTTTGTGATTTTATTCAGGTAACATTCCTCCCTATCTTATTACTTATATAATACTACTGTCTAGTCATTGCTCTTGTGTAATACTAGAGAGAATAACATATCTGTTAGATACGCAAGGATGAAGGCTTGAAATAGGAAAGAATAAAGATAAAGGAAAATTGAGCCAGATTTGAAGATAGAAAAGGATATAAAAGGTAAATCATGGGACCAGTCAAAATGAGTTTTCCCACCAAGAGGCAAAGATACATGTTGCGAATGCAGCCTGGGTGGTGTCTCTGGACTTTGAGTTCCTGTGCAAAAAAACTGCAATCTAACTCAGTATTTGAAGGAAACAAAAACCTAAACATCAACTGGGTTTCGGCCAATCACAAACAGCTAAGTTTTAGGTAAGGTTAGCAAGCACTTGATAACACCATTCCCAAATAAGGGAAGTGCCTCATCACAGCATGCCCACAAAAGGCAGAGCCTAGCTGCAGTCAATCCAGTGGTTTCTCTGCTTGTTTCCAGCATTCTGGAGCAGAGCGTTACTCTTCCCACTGCTGAGCCAACCTCTGAAGCCCTTCTGGTTCTGATTATGGTCCAATTTATAAACCATTCTTGGCTCAAATAAATCCTGTTAAATTTGTCTAATGTTTTCCCACTAATAGCAGCTTTTCAGAGGTGAACACAATGTCAGACAGTTGAAGCAGAAACTATGGGTGGTATATCACATGAAAAGAGACTGAGGAAAAGACAAGGACACCCCTGGAATAATGCAATCACAGGAAATGAGAAAACAGGGGTGGTCATGGTATAGGGGGCTTACTCTTGAGACTTCGTAATAAAAGACAAGATATTCTCCCTGGGGTCGTGTCCACCTCAACTGTCCATGGCATAATAAGATTCTCTTCGTGTCTCAGCCCCAGGGTGTAGAAGTTCATGTTGGAGATACGGCAAGGGTGAGGGGTTGGCTGTGGAGCCAGGAGGAGGCTGGGAGCTAGACCACCACTGGCACAATGGTCCAAATATTAGGTTCATGATGGGAGATGCGGTGCTCTCTCTTCGAGGGCTGTAAATGCATCACCTTCAGCAGAGGGAGGTGACCATAATGATGATGTCAAGCTCACCCACATGATAGAGAAGTTCAATTTAGGTGAATGCCAACCCTGTTCAGGCTGTAGCCGATAAGGTAGTCTTGTCTCTGGCTCATTACCACCTGCAGAATTGAAGGAAGCAGAGAAGCCCAGACTGGGCCTCTACTTCTCCCCCAGTCTCCCAGCCGGACTCTCCCCATTGGCTGCCTCTCTGGGCAAGTGCAGAGCTGCAGACCTCTCTCCAGGCCCCTGACTCATGACAGCAGCCAGAAGTAGGGTCTACCCACTGCTCTGTTTAACCCCAGGCAACCGTTCACTTGCATTTCCACATCCCTGTGATCTTCACACTGCCCACCCTTCCCTGCCTCTTCCATGTGTGCCAAGGATTTGGCTCCTGCAGCTCCATGTTTCTGTCTGCCCCACACCCTAAAGGGTGCAGCCCTGAAATTCCACCTTCACCCATGAGCAGATGCATTTCAATATCTATGTTTCTCCTCTTGTCAATTCTCCTTGTTTTCTTGTTATCTCTCTGGGATCTGAAGCAAACCTGGGTGAACTTGATTTCAATATATCTATTGCAATATTGATTCTGAGTTCTAACATGCACTGTGTTATAAGCTGTATGTAGAAATTTCTAAAGGAGTATTTATTGATGTCTGCAATTTCCTTTTTAATGCATAAAAGCAATATGTTTGATTGATGGGAGGTGGGCGAAGAGGTAGACACATGGGCAAGCCAATAAAAAAGAATGTTAGTTTAGCCATGTGGCACTGGGATTTAGCTCAGTTGGTAGAGCACTGCTCTGCAGTCTCTGAGGTCCCGAGTTCAATTCCCAGCACCGCAAAAATGGGAGAAGGATGTGGCAACCCACTCCCAAGGCAATCCTGAAACAATCAGCCATTGAAAACCCTATGAGGGTGGCTATGAGTCGGACACAACTCAACGGCAACTAACAACAACAACAACAACAAGTTTAGCCATGCAGATGGAGGGTATCTATGGGCTCATTAAATTTTCTTTCCAGTTTTCTGAATGTGTGAAATTTGAATGATAAAATCATGGAGAAATATATTTAATAAAATAATTAAGCATTTTGAAAATTTGGGAGGAAAACACACAGGGGACTTTTTTCCTTTGTTCCTAGCTTTCTTAAAAGAATTTTATTACATATATAATAGCTTTACCAAGATATAATTCACATACCACAATGTCCCTTTTGAAGGTGTATGAATTTGTGATTTTTAGTAAATTCATAAGAATCTAAAACCATCACCATTTTAACCTCCAATACATTTTCATCGCTCTGAAAATAGATGCTGTATGCGTTTTGTGTGCCAATCCTCACTCCTAGCATTGGCAACCACTAATCTTATTTCTGTCTCTGTGAATATGAATGTTCTACGCTTTTCATACTCATGGAATCAGAAATAGGTGGCTTTTGTGTCTGATTGTGTTCATGTAACATGTTCCAAGGTTCATCCAGGTTGTAGCATGCATGAATAACTCACTTCTTTTCTTGGCCACATAAACTTCCATTTTATGAATATAGCACAGGTTCATCAGTTCGTTCCAGTCATGGACATCTAGATTGGTTCCACATTTTGAATATAATAAATAGTGCTGCTATGAATATTTCTGTATGTTGTTGTTGTTAGGTGCCGTTGAGTTGTGTCCCACTCATAGCGACCCTCATAGGGTTTTCAATGGCTGATTGTTTTGGGATTGCCTTGGGAGTGGATTGCCACATCCTTCTCCCATTTTTGCAGTGCTGGGAATGGAACTCAGGACCTCAGAGACTGCAGAGCAGTACTCTACCAAGTGAGCTAAAGCCCAGCCTATTTCTGTATAAATACTAGTAAAAATGTGTTTTCATTACTCTAACATTTAGTGGATACTAACTCTAGTGGATACTGGATCATTGGTAACTATTTCTAACTTTTTGAGGAAGTGCCCATAGTTGATCCAAGATTTCGTTTTCAATCAAGCAGCTCTATCACAACATGATAGCAAAACCCAGTTCTGGTGGTACTAAATCAGTCTACCTGACTTAGTCCATTACAAACTGATTCAGGTGATTAGTGTCTTTAGGTTCATCTTCCACCTACCTAATTATGTAAATAGCCAATATAACTTGCTTGTAAATGTAGGCCTTTGTCATTATTCTTGAAATTTCTGAAACCTGAAAATCAGGTCCTTGGGATATTTTGCTTCCCAAACTTTCATCTTTAGACACATAAAACAATGACCAAGAGGCCTCTGTTCTAAATTCCATCATCCATTGCCCAGAATCCCAAGTAGCTCCTGGGTGTTGCACAGCTTTAATCTTGTAACTCAAAATCTGGCCCCCACCCCCAAGTCATTAGAATGTCAAATTCTACTACAAAGGAAATGGAATTTGACTCTCTATGGTTTGGGGTGTAGTTTGGGTTTTTAAAAAGCAAAAAGATTGGTTTCTGATTTGACTTCCTGGATTTGAGTCTGGGCTTGTTCATGTACTGGCATCTTGACCTAGAACACATTATTGATGTTGACTGTGCCTCGGTATCCTCATCTGTAAGATAAGTAGATAACTGTGTGGGTAAGAAAAGCACAGCGAGTGCGAAGAGTTAAATGAGAGAAAAGCATAAAAAGCTTTTAGCACCAGGTGCACATTAAAAGCTTAACACATAGAAGCCTCATTGGGATATTCATTTTTAAAGTACAGGTTTTCGAATTTTAGGCAATCTAACTGTGGGGAAAATCTAGGTGGTTCTTCCTCTAAATCTAGTGATTTAAATCTTTGTAAATTACACTCTTTTCCTAGACTACATGTGTTTTTTGAAATGACAGCTAGCTGCAGAGCTGTAATAGTTGGATCAGAAACTCTGGGTGGTTATAGATTTTTAGTGCAAATATGAAAATCAGTTATTGCATAATGATGCACTTAACAGGAAGCAATATCAAATCTAAAGCCTAAGGAGACAGTCATCAAGACCTTGCAGATTTCAACACTGATATGATTTGTTTCTAACCTAGGCTTTCCATCATAGTAGCTGTGTGATTTGGGTATAAGCACTAAATGTCTCTAAGCCTTACTTTTCCCATCTATAAAATGGTGGTAAAGCATATTCTTGAACAGAATGTTGTAGTACTCTCAAAACAAATATCACAGACCAGGCTCATATAAACAAAGTAATACACAGTAGTTACAGGGGCTATTATAATTTAATGGATTAATTCATGGTGAAAAATTTACATATTTTGAGGTTTCTAAGTTGCTTTATAGACAGGGTTTTTTGTGGATCTGAGTGATCCAAAGGATGAGGCTATAGAGACAGTAAGGTGACATGTGCCACCAATATACAAAGCACCCACTTAGGATAAGCATAAGGGATAGTGGGTGGTCATCACATGAGGGTGGCCAAGGTGGGATGGGGTTGGCCAGTGTGATGTTCATGATAAGGCTGATGGCAATGGATGGGACTGTAATGATCAGCTTTTGGGCACGGAGAACCCAGAAGTTCTGAACAATGGTCTCTAGGCAGCCCTGCGCACAACCCTCTTCAGTCACTCTGGAGTGGAGAAGAGGAAGCCTTGGGCTGCTGTTGTGGCCCCTCATCTCCCCTCAGGTGCTGGACTCATCCTGCCCAGAGTATGATCTCCCTGGAGTGCAAAACTAACATCTGGATGCCTGTGAAAGTAGGTTACTCACTTATATAAATAGCACTCTCTGGATTTTTTGTGTGTGTGCTTATTTCTTCAAAAATTGAGAAAGTTCAGGCTAAGGGTGCATGCATTAATGCAAAAATGGGAGAAATGAAATTCTAAGGATGAGGTCAACAAAGTCCTAAGAGGTTGAAGGGAGGGAATTATAAGTATCCTTCACAAATTATCATCTCACCTTCTCTTCTACTCCCACTTGAGGGACAGATCTGTCAGTGTCCCTGGTATCCGCCCCAAGTCACCCCCCCCCCCCATAGCTGCTGGGTTCCTCAGGTGTGGAAAGGGAAGTGTTTTCCCCAGGGATGCCTCTAGAGGGCAGCACGAAGCAGAGTCCTAGGGAATGCTACCAGCATCTCTTGTGCAAAGGCTAGGAAGAATGTCCCTTCAACCCTGGGAAATTCTCCGGTGTTCACCTAGATGCTTCCACATGTTAATCACCTGTTTATTTATCAGAATCCTCACTAAGAAGTAAAGGGAGTAGGAAATATATCTGTCTTTTTCGTCTCTGTGTTAAAAACAAAATTAATTTGAAGGCCATTATGCTGAGCTCCAACATCCTCAGTTCCTACATAAGCAAATCAAAATCCAAAATAAACAGTAAAACAAAATTTAAGCATAACCAGTGAGACACTCCCACCTCCCTTCTAACCAGGGACTTAACCAATCTAATCCATTATCTTTCAGGAACATCTTCTAAGAGTCTTATTTCTTGGCCACCCTGTTCCCAGGGGAACATGGAACCACTTGCAGTCTGGAGTTGCCTGATTCATGAATTGCTTAGTGGTCAAAGCCAGGGGAGAGCAGTTGCTTATTGAGGTGAGTGACCTTGGGAGAATCCTAAGTCCAAAAGTAGATAGAGACTTAGAGAATCCAGAGACCGTGGAGGGTGAGACAGAGGGCCCCTGTGCGGAGGACGCAATGGTGCAGCAGAGGGCAAAGTGGAAGTGAAGGAGGGAGAAGCTAACTGAGCAGCCCTAGCACAGAAGTCAGTACTATGCACAAATGCAGTCTGAATAGACAGCGGATCTAGGATATGCATATCAATCTGTCTTTGTGGAAGTTCTCTGCACTCCCCAGAAGATACAGTCCTTGCAGTACTGTAACAAGGAGCCATCTTGAGAAGGTCTGGTCTGAGTTTGCCACTCTGGGAGTCAAAGGCCCCTGAATTTTCCCGGTCTCTGAGAGCTCACAATGGTATTATTGCACTAACTCTGTGGGCAACTGCCTTGAGACCCACTTTGGCCCTGGGCATTCAGAGGCACTGAAACAAATTCAGTGAGAACTCTGTACAGTTGGAAACCATCTGTGATGTGTAAGGGAACTAAGTCTGCTTTCCCTTAAGACAGGTAGCTATGAAAGCCAGCTGCAGGACTTCGAGGGAATAGCAGTCACCTGTGATATTCGCCAGGAGCTAAGTCTAGGAGCTCTAAACCAAGCAGTGTTTCGTTGTTCTGTTCAAATGACTGCCTCCTGGTCCATGTATAGACTCCTCATGAGTACAATTAGGTGTTCTGGTATTCCCATTCTTCACAGTGTTTTCCATAATTTGTTATGATCCACACAGTCAAATGTCTTTGCATAGTCGATAAAACAGACACCTTTCTGCATGGTTTAAAGTCAAGAAAGGTGTGAGTCAGGGCTGTATCCTTTCACCATTAAAGTCAAGAAAGGTGTGAGTCAGGGCTGTATCCTTTCACCATATCTCTTCAATTTCCATGCTGAGCAAATAATCCGAGAAGCTGAACTTTATGAAGAAGAACAGGACATTGGGATTGGAGGATGACTCATTAATAACCTGCGTTATGCAGGTGACCCAACTCTGCTTGCTGAAAGTGAAGAGGATTTGAAACATTTACTGATAAAGATCAAAGAACACAGCCTTCAGTATGGCTTGTGACTCAACATCAACAAAATAAAAATCCTTACAACTGGGTCAATGTGCAACTTCATAATAAATGGAGAAAAGATTGAGATTGTCCAAGATTTTGCTTTACTTAGTTCTACAATCAACAACCGTGGAAGCAGCAGTCAAGAAATCAAAAGGTGCATTGCATTGGGAAAAGCTGTGGCAAAGGATCTCTTTAAAGTATTGAAAAGTAAAAATGTCACACTGAAGACAAAGGTACACCTGACTCATGCCATGGGATTTTCAGTCATATCATATGGTTTTGAAAGCTGGATATTGAACAAGGGAGATAGGAGAAGAATTGATGCTTTTAAATTATGGTGCTGGAGAAGAAAAAGTGTCTGGGCCCCTGAAATACTGCAACATCTGGCATCAGATGTCCTGAGAATGCCAGGGCAAATAACTCAAGAGCAAATTTTTGTTGGGATTGCTCTGAATTCCTCCCTACCTCCTACTTGCATGCAGGGAAGATGAGAGATATTTCAACTGGTGCCAACTACAAACAACTTTTACTGGTTTCCTGGCAAGCAACACAAAGGAAAGAAAGAACAGTAAATATCCACCAGCCTTTGCTGACTCCAAGGGGCACATAGCCTAAGGAGACACAAAAAGAAGCTATGGTCTGCAGACACCCACACTTTTCCACACAATCGGCCATCTCAGAGGACAGGAAATTTGGTTTTTTATTAAGACTTTTTTTTGTTTTTTGGTAATTGTTGTTATAGCTGTTTTGCTTGAATGTAAATTATTCCCCTCTCTGGTCTCCTCCTTTTAATATTTAATTTTTGTTTTTTTTCTCTTTGGTTTTTCCTTTTTAAAATTGCTTTCACTTTCTACCCAACTTGGACTTCACTCTTTTTTTGATTTCTCCATTTAATTTAATATTTTCCTTTTTATTTCTTCTGTTTTCCTTTTATTTTCTTATTTCTCCATTTTGTAAACTTTTTAATTTATTCTACATTAATTTTGGCTCCCTTTCTTTCTGGTGTTGTTGATGCTTTTATAAACAAGCAATCGGGTTCTGAAGTTTTAATAATTCACTTTCTCTTCAGCTGTTTCTGGGGTAGGCCCCCACCTTTCATAGAAAAGATGAAACCAAAAGCTAAAACAGAAGTCTAAAATAAAAGCCAGAAAATATGTAGATTTAACAGTACTGAAGTGGGCCCTGAAAGCCCCTCCTCTAGTATCCCTTTCCCTTCTGTTGCTTAGCTGATGTTGTCTAGTTTTGTAAGCAACACATGGATTTTGTTTTCTGTAATTGCCTGATTATGATACTCATTCTTGTGCCTCCTGAGCTCATGTAGCTCCTCACCAATGAAGTGGTAATTGGTAATGACTCAGGAATTCGTGTTTAGTATAGGTTCCAGTTTTCTGTAAGTTAAAATCTCAAGAGTATTCTTGTGGATGAATTTACAACTCTGTAATCATTAATTTTGTAAGTCTCTGCTCACCTCCTAAGCCACCTGTGAAAGCCTCCCTTTTGTTCTTCTGCCTGCAAGACATGCACAGGCATGCACTCACCTGTGTCACCATGGCAATTAGGTCACCCTGTTATCAGTGGAGGTTCTGGCTTCTGTAATTATGCCTGCTGAGCTACCTGCCATTTGCCACAAAGGCACCCGCCAAAGGGGCTTTCCAAAGGGGTTATCTTTGTCTGTTTTCATGCCCTTTCCTCTGTAAGCCCACCCCTTCCCTGAACTCCTTAAGTGACCCAGCCTGCCTTTGTTCCCTTGCTCAGCTCTGTGGAGATTTCTCGGGCTGGGTTATTGCTAGCAATTCAATAAGATTAATAATTGCCCTGGGGTCTCTTCTATCTCATGATTTCCACTTCAAACTTGTGTAATTTTCACTGGGAGGGAGTTCCCCTCCATGATGAAGACACTTTAGGCTTTCAGCATGGAATCTCCTGCTGAATTTTCCTTTCCTCTGTTTCCGAGCTCTGTTATAATAATTATTATATATATGATAAAATTGTTCTTACTTAGTTTTTATTTCTACATCAGGTGGTTTGTTGTTTTTTGTTTTGTTTTGTTTGTTTTTGGCATGGCGGGTGTAAGTGGGTAGCAGGGTCTTGATATGTGGCCCAGGTCACCATCTTCCTGCCTCTGTCTCCCAAGTTCTAGGGTAACAGGCATGTGCCTCCACACACAGTTTATGGTTTGTTTCTGTTTTTTGTTCTTGTTGTTTGTCTTCCAGGATATATGTGGTGCTGGGGATTGAAAAAT
Source organism: Pedetes capensis (assembly GCA_007922755.1). Taxonomy (NCBI): domain Eukaryota; kingdom Metazoa; phylum Chordata; class Mammalia; order Rodentia; family Pedetidae; genus Pedetes; species Pedetes capensis. The sequence continues at coordinate 24,912 of VMDO01001172.1, forward strand.
CACATTTTGAACCCATTGGATCCATATACACAATTTCTAAAAGTTTATTTCACAATAGCCAGGTCAACATTTAGAAAAAGTACTTTATCATTTCAAAACCTCAGAAGTTTGGGATGTGTGGGCCTGGTCAATGCCTGCTTTATTAGAACTTGAAAGTCTTCCTTGCCTCTTCTAAAGTTTTCTGATCAAGGGGAGGCTTCCTCTGGCTCCCAGGCTGCAGGAACTTCTTCACATTGGGGAGGTTACTGATTCTGGTTTTCAGGGCCTGCAACACAGAAATCACAGCCTCAGGGAAGACCTCAATGTTCTTACCAACTTAGCACCCAGGAAATCTGAGCGCCTCCTAGAAAAAGGCCAACTGAGTCCCTTAGCAGCAGCAGTGTGGAGGCTGGAGATGAGAAGGAGAAAACATAGCTTAGCAGTGTATTCCTTGAAGACCTCATTTAAGATGATTCAGTTCACAGTCTTCCCTGCCCTCTTAGATGCAGACTCTGTAGATCCATTTTTTTCTATTACAAAGCAAAGAGCACTGTGTCTTTCAGGTAGAGCAGAGACAAGTATCCAAACTAAAACATGAAGACATGGGAAAACCGAGTTGGAGATGAAAATAGAAAATATTAAAGTCTACTTGGGCACAGTCACAACCAATTTTTACACTGAGACATCAAGATGGGGGTTGTTTGAGGGCGGAGGAGTATGGAGAAGGCAACACAGTGTCTGAGAGGAGGAGCCAGAGCTGAGGAAGGAAATCAGATGGAGAGAGACCTGCTCAGACAGGCAGGGAGTACAGAGGACACAGAATCCCAGAGGGACCACGAACATGGCCTATGTGGAATAGGGGCACAGGGAGAGGGTGGGCGTCTGGGACCTGGTCGTTCTCATTATGAAAGGCAAAATATATTCTTCTTGGGGTAGCAGACACTTCCAGTTTCCTTCCACGAAAAGATTATTTTTATGCCTCAAATCAAGGGCTGAGAAGCTGAACTTGGAGGCCCAAAGAAGGCTGGAGGTCAGGACCTCACCAGCTCCAGGGTCCGAATATTAGATTCATGAAGGGAGATGTGGGGTTGCTTCTCTGGGGGCTTGAAATGCATCACCTTCAGCAGAGGGAAGTTGCCCAGGAGGCTGGAGTCAAGCTCTTCAACATAGTAGAGAACTTCCACCAGCTGAATGTCCCCTCTGCTCAACTTGTTGCCAACAAGGTAGTCTTGCCCATGGCTCTTTAACACCTGTAGAATTCAAGGAGTCAAACTGTGAGCACAGTCAGGCCAGAGCCCCCACCTCTCCCGGGGCCTCTCAACCCACCATCCTCCTTCTGCTGCCTCCCTGGTCAGGTGGAGCTCCAGGTCTCCCTCTACACCACTGAGGGAAAGTGAGAAGCAGAGTCGGCTCACTCCTCCATTATAGCCCAGGCTACCCTTTCATTCAGTCTCAAGTCCTTGTGAGGTCCTTACCACATACCTTCACCTGTATCTTCCACACCTGCTGAACTCTGAGTCCTGCTACCTCATGTCTGCCTGCCCCTCAACCTAAATGGATGCAGCCTTCTGATTTTATGACTTGCCTCTCCCCTCTGTGCTCTCTCTCCCATCTCACATAGACAGGGCACCATATTCAGGACAGCACCTTTTGTCCAGGAGTAGAACATTTCAGTGTCTACATATTTGCCTTTATCTGCTCTCTTCATTTGCTGGTTATCTCTCTGGCATCTGAAATAAACCTAGATGAACTTGGCTACATTATCTCCTTTGCAACATTGGCTCTGACTCCTAACTCATACTGTCCTAACCTGTACTGTCCTAACCTGAGGTGTGCAGGGGTCAATTCCACTGATGTCTGCAATTAACTTTGTACTGGTGAAAAATGAATGTTTGACTTATGGCGAGATGAATGGAGAGATGATACCCATGATAAAGCCAATATCATGGGATATAAATTCTGCTATCTGTGTGGTAACTATACATTCCCTAAACATTTATTTCAACTTTATGGTTGTATGAAATTTGCATAATAAAATCTTAGAGAAACATGTCATATTTATCTAAATATTCAACCAATATGGAAGTCATAGAAAATGAAAAAGAAAACCACATAGGTCATCATCACACCTAAAGATAGACCATTTTAAATGTGTTGTTAAATATTCTATTGACCTAGGTATATATATAGGGCTGTGTGTGTGTGTGTGTGTGTGTGTGTGTGTGTGTGTGTGTGTGTGTGGAGAGAGAGAGAAATATGGATAATTACTTGGTACAGAACACAGTACAACATCATATGCCATGTTGTGATACACATTGTTCATTTTTGTGAATGGAGCTCTTTAATTTCATGGTGTAGCTGACTTAAAATGTAATGGCTAGAGAGATTGCCATCAAGTATTGTGCCATAAACCGTCCGCAACAAAAGGTCCGGGAGGGATGTATTGAAGTATATGCCCACTCTTAAAATCTTACTGCTTTCAAAGAGCAGAGTCAACAATGAATTAACATTTGTTGAGTCCATGAAATAATAATGTGATGCTTTATAAAATAGGTGTGGAAGGATTACATCTTTTTGTAAAACTCCGGTACCTTTATAATCATTTTTTTTTGGTTCTTTGTTTTTGCTTAGCATAAGTTCAAGTGGTTTTGAGATATTCTTGACTTACCTTCACAGAGAAGCCTTAATAAGCAAGGCACTGCATATATAATGATGGACCTTTGTTTCCTTAGTTTGCCTCACTTTCCTCTCACATCTGAGACCCATGTCTCCAAAGCCTATAATTAATTTTTCTTAACATCTCTTCATCTACCTTCTCCTCTCCACCCCTCTGCCACTGCACTTGTTTACATACTCTGATCTACCCTGCAAACACTGCAATCTCTGACAGTGAGCTGCTCTCAGCTCTATCTACACCTGGTGCCAGAATATTCCATCATGTGGTATTTTCACCAGTGTGCTCTGGAATTAAAAGCCCTAGTCCAACCTCTGTTGTGGCTCAGAGCCTTCCATAGACCAGGTTTTTGTTATGAACATGAAATACTGTCAAGTACTGGATATTATGTTGTGGTGAAACCTATGACTTTTGCTGAAAAATTATAACTTTGACATAATTATATGATGCTTCTTCACGGTCCATTCTAGTAAAATGACTTCAGGGTCAGGGTGCTGCACGGATGTTCAGGAAGTCTTACTGGAAGTGATGACTTCCTATTGCTCTAGGAATGCCCAGCCACTATTTTCCTCTTATTTTCTCAACTCCATGCCATGAACAGCCCACTTACTTTTTCAAAGGCAGGCAAGTAACGATTGTTTGCTTTTTCTTTGATCAAAGCAATCTTGGCATCTTTTTCCTCTTGAGGACACATTGGCAGGAGTATCATCATTTCATTCAAATCTGCCATACCTTCTACATACATATCAATCCTAAAAGACAAGAACATCCAAACAGTCAAGTATTTTTACTTTGGATTTTGGTTTAAAAACCTGAGAGTATACTATCATATCAGGTGGTTGCCATGTAAATTCACCTTCCATGCCAATTTTTATATGCTAGTCTCTATCCTGTGAGGTTTAATTTTGTATTAACATTTATTCTTTAGAACAACCTATCAGGGGAGATATATATATCCAAAACTGTTGTTAATGTCCATGACCAAAAACAAGAACTAAGAGCATCAGTGGTCCATCCAGAGTCACAGGCATGAGGTAACTTGCTGAAATCATTGCAGGCAACCACCAATATTACAAATAGGATCTGCACTCTGCTGTCATTTATTTTCTATACAAACATAGTGTGGTTCCTATGGCTAAAGACCTTCCTCTTATGTAAGCTCAAGACAAAGTCCCCAAACCAGCCTTGCAGGCACATCTTTGCCCCTTTTCTCCCCATGTTACACAGCACAGCCTCAATTTCAGTTCAATGTTAGAAGTTCTTACAGTTATTTCTCCTGAAACACATTTTCACCACTTTCTGTACATGATATTTTCCAACTCTGGTCTTGTTTCCATTTATCTAGACTGACTAAAATAGCACCTTACTTGGTTCAATTTTTTATTCAGGTGCAAGCAGTGCATACTTGTTGTTGTTGTTGTTAGGTGCCGTGGAGTCAGGTCCAACTCATAGAGACCCTCATAAGGATTTCAATGGCTGATTGTTTTGGGATTGCTTCAGAAATGGATTGCCACATCCTTCTCACATTTTTCTGTTGCTGGGGATCAAACCCGGATCCTCAGAGAGTGCAGAGCAGCACTCTACCAACTGAGTTAAATCCCAGCCCAGTACAAACTTAGATGTGTATTTTTGTTGTTTCAAACTGGATATTCTACAATTATTTTGAAAAATGATCTTCATTGTCATATATTCACACATAATCATTGTCAGTACTCTAAAGGATAATACTCAGTGTTTTTAGTACATTCACAGAATTCTGCAAACATTAACACCCTACAGTTTCAGAACATTTTTATCACTCCATCCCCCCAAGTCATTCATGCTTTGTCAGTCACTCCCTATTTGCCATCCTTCCAGCTCTAGGTGACAACTTCGTCTACTTTTGTTCATGTCAAGGATAACGTAATGAGCATTTCATGCAAAATAAATCATAAAATATGTGGACTTTTGTATCTGGTTCCCTTTATATTGTATAATGCTTTCAAAGTTGTCTATGTTGGAGAATACATCAGTGTTTTATCTCTTTTTACGGCCCAAACTATCCCATTGAATGAACATAGCACATTTCATTTTCCACTCTTCCACCACTGGATATTTGGTCTGTTTCCACTTTTTGAAATTGTGAATAATGCTGTTAAGACCATTTATATACAGTATACATTTCTATATAGTATTAGTAAAAAGGATTTTTTCATTCCCCATAGGTATCTAGTACTAGAATTGCTATCTAACACTATTTATATTTTTGAGAAACTGCCAACATTTCCATACCATATCTTATTTTCAATGAAGCAGTTCCACCACAGTAGAGTGGTAACTCAGCTTTACCACTACAGAGTCTGTCTGGCTGCTTTAGTCCTGCAGGACTTCAGGTTACCCTGGTAACTTGGACTCCAACTTCTATAATCCTCATCAAGATGACCACTACTTTGAACCTCATTCCTTGTCTTTATTACAGTTTCTTTAACTTGGGAATGAACACTTTGGGATCTTCCCCCCCCGCCCCCCCAGGACTCCTCTTCCACACCCTCCAAACTTGTGCTCTTATTCCAAGCTGTTGACTAAAGTACAGACTCTAGAGCCCGGAGCACTTGTAATTAGGATCCTTCCACCCTCAGGACTTCATGCGTCACCAGTGCTTGAAACTTATCTCTCTGCCAACTATCTCTCTGTCTGAAAACATCATTCTCAGCTGTCATCACAGTTGCCTGAATCTACCACAAATTTACTTTTCCCTCATCTCCACAAGACTCTGCCATACTTGACCTCAGAGTTTAAGCCCAAAGTCCACCCTACTGATGGCCATGCACCCCCTGTCAAGGTCTTGCTCATTCAAGGACGGACCTAAATCCTTCCTTTGTTATCTGTTGGGGTAAGAACAGAAATTACACCATACAGGGCTCGCTCCTTCATGTCTTTCCCATAGAGATTGTACTTGCTGGCGATGTAGTTGAGAATTGCTCTGGACTGTGCCAGCTTCATTCCATCAATCTCCACCATGGGCACTTGCTGGAACATCAAACTCCCATCTTTAAAGAAGGAAAGAAAAATGGCAATGAAATGTCTGTGGATCTCACTCTTTAAGGATAAGAAAATGTATATTGAAATGACTGAAGTTACCAAAGGGGAATAAAATGATTGTCAATCTTTCCAATGAAATAGCATTATATTTTTCACTTTCTGTTTATTCTTTCTGGCCTAGCATCCTTTGGCTTTTTATCTTATTTCATTTGTCTTTTACTACTGTTTCTCTTGTATTTGTGTTTAATTCATCTTTATGGATATTATAGGCAGGTGAGGAGGTTCTACAACATGGATGCCAGGCACATGTAATTTTAGGTGGAAAGTTTGCATGGTAAGCCTCACTGTGCTCATGATATTTATGGTGGACTCTGAAAGGGCTTTCTATGGAGGTATCTTTGCATGTGCTTCTGAGTCTGCAATACTGCTGAGATAGAAATTCATCACAGGGCATAAATGAAAAACCAGACAGTAACTGCCCCATCTGTGTCTCTTCCTGTGACCCAATGCACATCACTGTATATTTTGATGAGAGGGTACAACACAGAGGGAGCAAGGTAAAGGTGTTCACAGGGCTCTGAGTGAGAAGTTTAACCGTTCTGACAACTGTCAGAGTTGTCAAACTCCCAAAGAGTCCAACGTTTTTCATTTTACCACTCTCTCCTCCTTTTCCATTCACAACTACCACCTTCTCACCATATTGCCATTGCCTCGTGTTAAACTCTTTTACTAGATATCTTCATCTGGGACTTTTAGATACTCAGTCTTACCATTTTTTAACTTTTCCAAGTCTTCTGGAGATGCTATAAACTTCTCTTCAAACTAGAAGCAGAAAAAATAAATAAGTTCTTGTTAGTTTCTTCCCTAGCATTATAGACTTTTAAACTTGAATGCTCCCTATCTAGTTGTTAATATGGAGAAGATAAAATTCCTGAGTTTGGCAGTGAACACAAAGGAGTCTGATCACAGCCATTTGAAAATTTAGGCGAGATCTATCAAGAAAAGGTCATGGGTCAACTACTTAGCTGGTCATGATTTGGGAAGTATTTCATTTGAGGCCAGGGACTGGGAACTTCTTTGACTCTTGAGGTTTTAGTATCTCAGGAAAGCCTATGATATCCACTGAGAACATAACATTTCCTTTTGTGTGCCCATCATGAGGTGTGACATGACCAATGATCATCTAAGTTTCTGGAACCATACAGGACCTCTAGCAAACTTTTCTTTTTATAGTTTAAAAGGAGTTTTTAATCATGAACGAGTGAAAAACAAGTCTACCTTGTGTGATGGGACAGTGTTTGTTGTTGATTTCCATAAGAATCCCCAGGGTTAGGCTACACAGATACTAAGTGCATGTGCCAGAAATTTACACTGTACCCAGAAAAAACAAGGAGTAATTGAAGTGGATGGGGCTGGTGAGTGTGATGTTTCTGGTGAGGCTGCTGGAGATGGGTAGGATTGTACTGATCAGCTTTTGGGCACAGAGAATCCAGCCAGTCGAGCAAGGATCTCGATCCACCCTTATTCACTACCTTCTTGAGTCAAACTGGGCAGGGGAAGAGGAAGTTTTGGATGCAGATTGCCCCATTTTCATTTTATGCATGGCTTGGAACATCCCTGAACCACGAAGCTGGCATATGGACATTAATGGAAAGAGATTATTCATTTAATGAAAGAAAACAGCCCCATTTGGAAATGCAGTATTTGTATTTTGTGTGTGTGCATTAGTAAACGATTAAGATAAAATCCCACACATTTATGAAGGAATGGAGAAAGTATAATTCCAAAGCTTATATAAACACATTGCTATAAGGGTAAGGGAGTTCATCAAAAATTCCCTTCACAGGATGTGATCTCACCCTTTAACCCTCTTCTTCTGCTTTTGAGAGACAAAGCCTCCTGTTAGAGTGCGTTACTTCCTTCCCAGGAAACGCCTCACAAAATTGCAGTCCCTCTTATAAACGTTTTTCCTAATGATGCCTCTAGAGGGCAGCTCATTGAAGAGTCACACAGAAACCAGCAGTTTCTGTTCAAAAGCTAAGACCCGCCTTTAACTCTGTGTAATGTTAGTTTCCTCCCCTCACTTAAATCATCCATTTATTTGTCTGCATCCTCATAGATATGTAGCCTGCCTGAGCACAGGAACTCTGTGTGACTTGTTCACCATGCATCCTTATGACTAAGCATTTAACAGGTGCTCCACAAAATAAATGTATTGCATTGTTAACAGGTAGTTTGTTACTATCTGCTCCTTTCTCCACCTCATTCATGATTTTTATTTTAAATGTAATTATATTTAGTTTCTTATTTCTTTTATTATGTAAATTTCTAGTATGTATAAAAATACCCATAAAATACAAAGGATCTGACTTCTAATAGTCACTCAGCTCTAGTAATTGACAACTTAAGGTAATCTTGTTCCATCTCTATGCCCACCCTCTCTCCTAAACTGATCATGTTATTGTTGTTGTTGTTGTTGTTAGGTGCTGTCAAGTTGGGTCCAACTCATAATGACCCCAAGTACAACAGATGAAACACTACCCAGTACTGTGCCATACCTGGCACGATTGTCAGTGCTTCTCTGCTATTCATAGAGTTTTCAGTGGCTTATATTTCAGGGGAGTGGGCTGCCAGGTCCTTCTTCCAATCCTACAGCACCTGGTGTTCCCAGGTGGTCTCCTACCCAAGTACTGACCAGGCCCAACCCTACTTAGCTTCTGAGATCTGATGGGATCAGATGCCAGGGTAGAACAGCTGCAGACTAAACTGGTCATAATATCAAACAAATCTGAATAATCACAGGATCTTATCATAAATACTTCCATGTGAGTCTCTAAAATTTAAGTACTGTTAAGAAAATAACACCACATTTTAAATCACAAACAAATCCCACTGAAAGTTTACAATAATTCTTTAATATTACCTATTATTCAATCAATATCCAAGTTTCTAATTGTTATATTAATGTCATAATTTATATTTTGTTGTTGTTGTTGTTAGGTGCCGTCGAGTCATGTCTGACTCATAGCGACCCTCATAGGGTTTTCAATGGCTGATTGTTTTGGGATTGCCTTGGGAGTGCATTGCCAGGTCCTTCTCCCATTTTGCGGTGCTGGGAATTGAACTTGGGTCCTCAGAGACTGCAGTGCAGTGCTCTACCAACTGAGCTAAATCCCAGCCCAATTTATATTTTAGTTTGTTTAAATATATATAAGCTCTACGCAATATGATTATTTGATGTTTCTTTTCTTTCTCTTAAAAATATCTTTTAATTGTGTATGGGTCCCCTGACGGACAGATAGTCTGTCTGAAATTATCATTTGGTCAACTCAGTCAACTTCTTCCACAATAAATGGAGGTAATCTTACTGAAGACAAACCTAGTCATAGTTTCGCTAGTATGGAAGTCTCTTAGCATAGAAAAATATTAGAAAAAGCCAATTTTAGATCCAGCTGAAGATGACCCAATTCAGCACATACCTCTACTCCAGCTGCAGCCAACAGCCACCGGATGGACTCCATTCGACCCCTGGCATTGAAGTAGTGAAGCACGGGCTTGGATGCCATATTTGTAGTCTCTTGGTTACACTACTTGTGAATGAATGAATGGATGAATAAGTCTACAGAAGCAACATGTACTTTGAGATTATGGCTAATAATTCAATACTATACAAGGAGTATCTGCATTTTCCATCCAAGGGCTGGAGGAGTCCAAGGAATACCTTTTGGGGTCTAATTCTTACCCATCAGTGGCCACCATCCTGATATTGTCTAATGATTCACTTCAAGTTATTAGAAAAACAAGAGTAAGCCAAATTCAAAATTAGTAGATGGAAAGAAATAATAAATATCAGGATAGGAATGAATGAAAACAGAGACTAAAAGAACAATACAAAGAATCTATGACAGAATAGATTCCTTGGAAAGATAAACAATATTGACAAACTCTTAGCTACACTAACCAAAAAAAGAGAAAGAATAATCAGACAAAATAGAATCAGAAGAAAAGGGGGGACATTATAACAGATATTAACAGTGCTATATTTCATTGTTGAATTTTCATAATGTGCAAAGATTACTATTTTCTCTTCTGCCTTATCTGAACACATACACACTAATCTGTAAACTCCCAGGAAGCAGAGCAGTTAACATTCTTTTAGTGTGATACATTGAACAGTGTTCAGTCCACAGTCCACAGATACTACACAGATTGATAGATCAAGAGCCACACCTTTTTCCCCATTTAATTTATACAACTTACCACTTAAGAATATAGTTAGTATAAAACAATTAAATAATAATTAAGGATCATGGTAATAAAATAGCAGATTCTGGTTATGAAAAGTTCTCTTCTACTATTTAAACAGAAGTATCAAACAAGAGAAGAAAAGAATTGAGTGAAGAAAAAGACTAAGTGCTATAACAAAGTATGCTGTGCAAAAGTTGTTTGTTTGTATTTTTGATACAGGGTCCCATTATGGAGCCCATGCTGGCTTGGAACTCACTATGTAGCCGACCTGAACTTAAACTCAGAATCCTCCTGCTTCAGATTCCCAAGTGTTAGGATTTCAGGCATGCAACACAATGCCCAGTCCCAGGGGACATGTAACTTGGCAAATGAAAGGAATTTGTAAATTCTCTGCTAGACGTGGAACGTGGCAGCTCAAGAGAATGGCATTATTATTCTTTTTTTTTTAAACAAAATTCACATTATTTTAGATTGAAATAAACTATACAAATTTATTTTCTTCACCAAAAATAACAGTGATATTTTCTGTATTATTCTAGATAAACCACAAAACATTTATTTTTGTAGGTTTTGCTTATTCTTAATCTTGCCCAAGAAAATCCAGGTCCATTTGCATTACTTTCCTAAAATCCCATACATTCAAATTCCCTTCTATATATGAGACTTGAAACCCTGCCCACTCTTTGGACTTAGCAACACTGAAGGAGGAAGAAGGAGAAACACAAAGACAGGTAGAAGGAGAAGGAGGAGGAGGAAGAGATGAAGGGAAGGAAGAGGACAAGAGAAGGAAGGAAACAAGAAAGGAAGGAAGGAAGGAGAGAGGGAGGGAGGGAGGAAGAAAAGGAGGGAAGGAGGGAATAAAAGAGGGAAAGGAGGGAGGGAAAGAGGAGAAATACCTTGCTACATGGTGCCCAATTACAAAGCAACTCCTATAAGCAATAAGCAATGCATGTGAAATCGATTTTAGAAGTGTAAATTTAGATTATGACTGCAGGCATTGAGAATTGGTTTTCAAACTGGAGATTGTGCTTCAAGAGGCACAATAGGAAACCACCTCCCCAAACTTTTCAAGCTCAAGTTTGGACCCCACAAATGTGACCCTCACTCATTTAAATCCACTATAACTGTGTATTAACTACTTTATGAATCACACTAAGAAATTCATTTGAAGAGAGTATACAACATCCATGTAAGCTCCTACAAACACTCAAGAACTAGAATGGTTGCACTTCCAGATTGCTGATAGTAATATCATTCTAATTTTTCTCGTACCATCAAATTCTCTGCCCTCAATTTCTAAATTCTGTCATTTTTCTTTAAGGAACTAATAACTCATGCTTGCATTATCTTCTGAGAATACAAAGAAGACAAAATAAGAACGTAATGTATTCAAACAAAGTACCTCATTGAAAAATATTTTCTTAGGGAAGCAGATATGAAGTTTGAAAAACACAGCACTAACCTGTTCAAAGTTCAGGCTGCTTCTCTGCTCAGCTCCTCACAGGCAGCTGGAGGAGAGTACTTGAGCTGCTTTAATTATATAGCAAGTCTTGCCATTCAAAGGGGGTGGAGATCAACAGGCAACAGTCATTCAAGTTTCCCGACTTCTATGCTAGACAACAAACAAGATGACAAATCAACAATTTTGTACTTCAACCTTACCCTCAAACACACTAACAAATCTATTCATCAGCCCCAGAAGGTCATTTGGATCAGATTTCTTTGAAATTGGCTTGCAAAAGGATTTTGTGAAAAAGGTTACAAGTTTTATGGCAGATTAAAAAAAAAAAAAAAAAAAAAACTAATGGAGGAAAGAACAGTGTCCTAGGAGAGTGGTGTCAGGAAAGGGGACTTCACAGAGTTGGGAGACAGCAATCTACATTTGTAAAAAGGGTTAAATTTGGATCCTGTCGCATGATCCCATTGGCCTCCGGAGCGGGCTGGGTTGACCCAGGCCTGGGTGGGAGAGCTCAGCTGTGTGTCTATCACAATGTCACTGGCCCTTCCACCCACTGTTTCTTCTGCCTGGAACACTCCTCTCCTATTGTTCAGCATCCTACACATCCTCTTTTATCTCCGTCTCCTGACACAATGTGTTTAATGTGTGCTTTTCCCCTGTGGGAAGTGGGCTCCTCCAGGTCATCGCTGCCACATTCCCACGGCTGGCCATGGGGCTCAGCACAGAGAAGGGGCTTCCTAAACATACACGATGTCCCTTTTGTTTTGGAAACTTTCCAACCTATACAAAGGTGGACAGAACAGTGGGATGTGCCTCAGTGTACCCATCCCTTCACATCAACATTTCTCAACTATATTGGAAGCAACTCCCAGACTACATTTCATTTTCAACAAAAAAATGTAATGTGCACCCTTTAAATATTTCATTGGAAATAATTTAGATTACGGTCTGCAGCCACAGCACCCTAGCATCCGATCCCATGTAATCTCAGAAGCTAAGCATGGTCAGCCTGGTTAGTCCTTGGATTGGAAGCCCACCTGGGAACACTAGGTGCTTCAAGCTTGGGAGCAAGGACCTGGCAGCCTACTCCTGAAACAATCTGCCATCGAAAACTCTGCATAGGGTCTCTATGAATCAGACCCAACTCAATGGCACCTAACAACAACAACAATTTAGATTATAAAAATTTAGAAGAACAGAGCTTGGAGTGTGGCTCAGTGGTAAAGCAGTTGCCAGGCATGTGTAACACCCTGAGTTCAAGCCCCAGTACTGGCAAAAAAAAAAAAAAGTTATAAAGTCTGGTGCATTGCCAAAATTCTCTTCACCCAATGTGATGATTTAACTTAATTGGATTGTGATCTCTCTGGGAGAGGAGTAAAGCACACTTCTGGGTATGTCTGTGAGGACCTTTCCAGAGAGGATTCACTGAGCGAGGGGGGCGGGAAGACCCACCCCTAATGTGAGTGGTGTCATCAAATAGGCTGGGGGTGTGGATGGACTCAATGGAGAAAAAGGAGGAAGCCTAGCAGTCTCTCTCTCTTCCTCTCTCTCTCTCTCTCTCTCTCTCTCTCTCTCTCTTTCTCTCTCTCTTTCTCTGCTTCCTGTCACGAGAGGGACCCTTTTGCTCTGCCATATGCTCTTGGCACCATGATGTTTTACCTCACAACAGATACAAAACAATGGAGCCCGCTTGATCCTCTTTTGTAAATTGATCTCTCAGGTATGTGTCACAGGAAAAACAAAACAAAACAAACAGAAAACTAACAAGTCCAGTGTCCTCTAATGGGAACATCTTACATAAGCATACTACAGTGATCAAAACCAGAAACCCGGCAGTGATACCATGCTACTAATGAAACTCTAGATGTTACTTGGATTTCACCAGACTTTTGACCAAGATCCTTTCTCTAGTCCAGGATCCCATCTCAGATTCTGCACTGTGCTAATTTGTCATGTCTCCTTTTGTCCCATTACCCTGTAGGTGTTCTTCAGTCTTTGTCTTTTATGATCTTGACACTTTTGAAGTATTAAGTTCAGAGTGGTGAGTTATTTTGTGGAATGTGTCTAAATTTGGGTCTGCTAGATGTTTTCCATGATTTCAATGAGGTTGTACATTTTTGCAAAATATTGCAAAAGTTATGGTGTTTCCTCTTCAGCCTATGATGTTCAGACATAATGCCATATTCAATACATGGTTTATGAGCATCACTAGACACTTTCTAGGGCTGGGATTTAGCTCAGTGGGCAGAGCGCTGCACTGCAGTCTCTAAGTCCCCGAGTTCAGTTCCTGGCACCGCAAAAATGGGAGAAGGGCCTGGCAATCCACTCCCAAGGCAATCCCGAAGCACTCAGCCATTGAAAACCCTATGAGGGTTGCCATGAGTTGGATACCAACTTGACGGCAGCTAACAACAACAACAACAACAGACACTTTCTGTAGTAAAGGTGTTCCAGCATTATTTTTATTGCTTCTGCCACATCTCTGAACTCAGTCATTTCTGCAAAGATTCTTATTTCTTTTTACTGCAGATAGTATTCAAAACTAGGAGCTGGGCACTGTGTATATTCATTACTTCTGAGGGTTCAATGATCCTGAACCTCTCCCTCCTGAGCTTGGATTTAAATATGTGTTTTGGGGGTTCGTGTGTGTGTGTGTGTGTGTGTGTGTGTGTGTATTAACTCACCCATACACATAATTCCTTACATATTTCTGTATCTATGTGCACATGTGTCATTTAAAACAACGAGTTCATACCAATACTGGCTTTTTGATCTAATAGATTCCTTTAGTAACTAAACGAACTTCTAATTCTGACAAGTGAGAAATATAACTCTAATATCTAAAATACACAGTATTTATGATTGTTCACTTCTGGTACACTTATATAAATGAGTATCAAAACTGTTAATGTGAACTTCTGTAAGAAAAAAAATTCCAAATGAGATGATAGTATTCTTCTTTTTCTTATGCATTTTTTTTTGCCCAAAGCTTTACACTATCATTATCACTACATTATTAAAAATGCTGTTTTTTCTTTCTTTTTTCCTTCCTTCCTTCCTTCTTTCCTTCCTTTCTTCCTTCCTTTCTTTTTCAGTACTAGGGGGTTGAACCTAGGGCCTCACACATGCTAGGCAAGCACTCTACCACTGACCTGCACCCCCAGCCCAGTTTTTCACTTTGTATTTTGAGACAGGGTCTTACTAAGTTACACAGGCTGCCCCTGGCCTCAAACCTGTGATCCTCCTGTCTCTGCCTCCCAAATCATTGGGATTACAGGTGTGAGCTACCACGCCTGGCCCCAAATGCTGTTTTCTAAAGTTATTTGTTGTTGTTGTTGTTAGGTGCTGTCAAGTCAGGCGCGACTCATAGCGACCCTCATAGGGTTTTCAATGGCTGATTGTTTCAGTCATTTAATTTCTTCCCTACCTCCTTAATTTCTTCCCTACCTCCTTCAGGTTGGTTATGTTATTTATTTGAACTGTTGTTAGGTTGTTAGTTTTGTTTTCTACTTTGGGTTTCCCCTCACATCCTAGTTGTTTTAAATCAATTACCTGTTTTGTGGCATGCAAAGTTTTACCAGGGTTCTAAGATTCAGAGTTATACAGAAAAATAACCTCAGAAAACTGTTGTACCCTCCTCATCTCTGTTGCCCTCTTCCCATTCTCTCTTCTTTCTACCCCTTCCTACCTCCCCTGTATGTAACCAATGCCACTAATTTCTAAGCTGACCCTCTTGGTTTTCTGTTCCTTGAATGCATATTTTCTGGTAACTTCTTTTTCTTACATGAATGATAGTACACTACCTACAGTCTTCTTTACTTTGCTTTTTGTTGTTTTCATTGAATCAACCACAGAATTCATCTAAGTTCACAAAGGCCTTCTTTATTTTATTTTATACCTGCCAACTACTTGATTTCTTGAGTGCATCATTGTTTATACCCTTTCTGACCCATCTATGACTATTTAGGGTTTTCCCAATATTTTGGATTTATAAACAATGCTGCAATGAACATCACTGTGCATATGCATATGCATTTTTAATTGTCGGAGGTGTACTTTAGTATGCCTCTATCAAACGTAAGTTCTTTTTTCTAGATATAAACATGCCATTCCACTATAATAGTAAAAGTTGATTCTTTCTTGCTTGCTTTCTTTTTTCCTTTATTGGTTGTGTTTTGTTTTTAGAACTGGTCTACCTACATAATCCAAGCTGACCTCAAACTGGTGATCCTCCTGCCTCCACCTTCCAAGTGCTGAGATTACAGGTGTGAGCTACCATATCTGGCTCTAAAAGTTTAGTTATTAATTTTTGTCAAATAGCTAGCACCCAGATTTCCTCAATTGTATCATACTGATTTTTTGTACTTGGTTTATTTGCATCTGCAACCAAGCAAAATGCTCACAAAGCATTGGAAGGATTTGAATGAATAAATTTTGTAGAAATGGGTGAATGAACAAAGGGTCTGACAGGGGATATAGAGACCAGTGAAGAGTTCTCTAAGTCCAGACCCATCCCCTTAGGCCCTCAAGGGATACATAGCTGTGCACAGTGTTGTTGTCCATTTGTGATGTGTTTGAGCCATAGCAGACCATGACACTCACCACAAGCCCAAGGCTTTTAGGTGGTATGAGAGGCCTCTTGGGGCTCTGTGGAGGGCCAGCAGAGGGACTCTCACTCCCTGGGAAGTCACGAGGTGGGGAGTTAAGTGTGAATGAGTGGGAAGGACTTGCCAGGCATAGCCAGCCCATTGTGCCCAGGCTCAAAGGGAAGAGGCCCCACGGAGCTCAGGGGATGATTGGCCTTGCAGATCAGAGGGGGATGAGGGGGCATCCTGCAGAAAGCACAGACTTGCTACAGGATTTCAAGAAAAGCAGTGATATTTGGATTTGTGTTTCAGAGATGCCATCCTGGTTGTAAATGGGGAAGAGCCTGGAGAAAGTGAAGCTGCATTCAGGGAGATCCCCCTAGTATGACCCTAGGATGGTGGAGATGGAACATCATGGGGCTCTGACCTCAGGCAGAAGAATTAGTCAATAGAATCAGAATGCTTAATTATTTCCACATTATCATTATACATATGAGGGCATACATATGTACAGGGATAAAGACCAAAAGGAACACAAAACAAGGAAAACAATATGAGAATGTGGGTAAATTAATTTTCCCTTAAAAGGTACTGGATTTTTAGATAATAGCATTTCTTACAGCAATAAATTAAAATCAGGAAAGCAGAAGTGTTGTGGGTCTTTCTATATAAGTAGAGTCAGGGAGGGAGAGATGAAGGAACAAGAGGAAATCACTATACCTGGACACACACTTACATAGCTGACCATCGTAATGTCACATAGTGTGGCACAGGACTGCATGACATTGCACTTCCATGGTGCATTTAGTGCTGCAAAGCACAAGTCTTAACATGGGCAGCCTGGCACAGGTTGGACTTTCGATTGCACTATGCTGAACTAACTGCCTTAGTATCTCCTTGAACTGCATGAACTGTGCATGAGGAGTATGGACCTTTGAGTTCTAGGCTTAAAACTCAGCTCAACCACTTATTAACTTACATAACCTTGATAAGTTACTTAACATCTCTGAGCTTAATTCTTCTTTGGTAAATGGAGATAGTACCACCTAACTTACCAGAAATGTGTATGAAATAGCACATAATTACCCCAAAGGGCCACTATTGTTATGACTATATTGTGTGTATACTTTTGCACAGACAGAGGAGTGACAAAAGTCCACAGCTGCAGGCATCTCAGCTTCAGGGGCTGGTGGGGTGGAAGTAGGTAGGTAATGGACACAAAGGGGTGTCCAAACTTCTGAAAGAGACTTTCAATGTGGAATTTCACAAAAGGAGTGTCTTAGTCAAGACATCAATTAACAACTAGAAAGAGCAATCCAGAAGAGATGCACAAATGAAATAGAAAAAAGAAAATATAGAAATGAAATGAACCCCAAGTTACAGGTCATTTGAGTTCAAGATCATTTGGGTGCAATAAACAAACAGGCCCTGGTGTAAGGATGGCAAGGCAGAGCGGCTAGTGATCAATGTGTCAGCACTGGGACTTCAGCCTTAAAGGGACAGGCTGCCTCTAGACATTGGATCCTTCTTCTCAAAAGCAAATGGTGTCCCAGATTGTCACTAGAATGTGGTTCCCAAACCGTTGTTCTATAGCCTCTTTTCTAAATTAGAAAATATCTCTCCATAGGAACCATGTAATGTTTGTGGCTTTTATTCCTGACCAAGATCTCATCATCAAATCATCAACAAAATATCACAAAAAGGCAGGAGGTGACTGTGCATCTTCAAAATAATCTATTGAGTTTGAGTCTGTGTGAAAGGTAAACCTGCCGTCATCCCTGACTCCTCCCACAGACATGGCTGAATGCAATGGGGTATTTGTCTGGAAGAATCTAAGGATTTGGTGGCTGACTGGGAGTCCTGGGTTTCCTCTGTGTCTGCTTCATACTCTCTCCCGATTACTCAGCAGGTTTGTTGCTTCTCCTCAATGATTATGAATTCATCTCTTCCTCTCCATCCTTCTTCCTGTTTTACTTGTGGTCCCACCTTCCATCCTCTGGACCCCTGCTGAAGTCTTCCAACCACATTTCCTGAGTATACATTAGTTAATATGCTTTCAAGTAACAGAAAGCTCAAAATATCTTAGCAATAAGAATAAGAAGATAATGATTAAAATCCAAGAAGTGCAATCGAAAAGAGGTGTACAAACGAAATAGAAGAAAAGAAAAATACTAAAAGAAAATGAAATGAACTAAAAGTTACAGGTCATTTGAGTTTGAGATCATTTGAGGGCAATAGAAAACCAGACCCCAGTGTAAGGAGATCAGTACAATGCAGCTAGAGATCGATGCACCAACACTGGGACTGTGACCTTAAAGGGACAGGATGCTGCCAGACACTGGATCCCTGACTCCAAAAGCCAGGACTAAATAACTGCAATTAAATTCTTATGTTTGTCTATATCCAGTATAGAAACAACCACAGAGATCTTTTGGGGCAGACTCCATCCTGATTGCTTTGGTGTCCATTTTGATTAGTCACTGCCCTTCTTAAAGCAGATTATTAAACACTTTTACATTACCCTGCCCTATAGCACACTTTCTATGTATCTTAGCACTTACAGGTCTGCGTTCAAACCACCTGTTTCCATTCACTGCATCTTTTGACCACACCCTGTATCCAGTGGTTCTTTCCTCTGCTATTCAAGTTCATTGAGATAAGGAGTATTGACTTATTAATCTATTTAGTCCTCCACATCATCTACCCAGTGTCCACAACATGAGCTTTCAACACGTCCTACATTGTGATTGTTGAATGAGTGCATGCAAAGGAATAAAGAAAAGAAAGGAGTCAAAGAAGGTGCTGATAACTGTAGTAATTTTCAGAGAAAGAAAGTTACATAGGGGGAGCCAATTGGGTGGGAAGAAAGGCACTGTGGCATAAGGATTTGGCCATATGGAAATGTAGGTGATGGCAGGACTGTCCTGACAAGAAAGCCAAGGTCTATTTCAAGTGGTCAGGGAAGTTATAATCATGGTATAGTCATCAGTATAGAGGAGATAACGATGAACACTAGAAAGCATCTGACAATCCCCAGTTGGAATCCTGTACCCATGGTGAAAACAAGATCGGCAGTCATAGCTTCCATATCTCTACTTCCTAACTCTCCCACCTTCTTGTCTAGGTTGTCTGGTTGTGTTGTAAGCTCCCAGAGGAAACTACTCTATCCATAACCAAATACCTGACACATGTTGTTGTTGTTGTTGTTGTTAGGTGCCATCGAGTCGGTATCCGACTCATAGCGACCCTATGTACAACAGGCGAAACACTATTGTCAGTGCTTCTCTGCTGTTCATAGGGTTTTCAATGGCGGATTGATTTTTGGGAGTGGGTTGCTGGGTCCTTCTCCCACCTGACACATAGTACTGTGATTATTACCACTCTTAATGGCTTGATTCTTTCCTCTTTGAGACTATATGCATCATGGAGGAGGGATCTACCTAGGTCTCCACTGAATCCCTAGCTCAGCAACCAGTACAATGCAGGGCATTTGGTCATGGTTTCTTCCTTCCCTTTCCTTCTTCCTTCTCTCTTCTCTCTTCTCTCTTCTCTTCTCTTCTCTTCTCTTCTCTTCTGTTCTTCTTCTTCTTCTTCTTCTTCTTCTTCTTCTTCTTCTTCTTCTTCTTCCTCTCTCTCTCTCTCTCTCTCTCTTTCTTTCCTTCTTTCTTTCTTTGCAAGCACTCAACCACTGAGCCATGTCTGTAGCCCATGTTTTTAACTTTGTGTTTTGAGACAGGGTCTCTCTAAGTTACCCAGGCTGCCTCTAGCCTCAAACTTGTGATCCTCCTGCCTCTGCCTCCTAAATCGCTGGGATTAAAGGTGTGAGTCACTGTGCCCAGCTTGGTAATGATTTCTTAACCAAATAAATCAAAGAAAGGATGAATAATAGTGAAAATAATTATACCTATTAAGACTTATTGAGTAACTACTTTTGTAGCAGGCTGGGGTTTAGCTTAGTGGGTAGAGCACTGCTCCATACTCTCTGAGGACCCAGGTTCCATTCCCAGCACTGCAAAAATGGGAGAAGGATATGGCAACCCACTCCTGAGGCAATCCTGAAATAATCAGTCGCTCAAAACCCTGTGAGGGTTGCTATTAGTCAGACCCAACTTGAGGGTACCT